>JARJDS010009335.1:0-10725 GCA_030264155.1 Atheta pasadenae | reverse complement strand
TTTTTTGTTATTTAATTTCAGTTGTCCAAAGCTTTCTTTGTTTCGCGTTACCAGTCACATTCACTTTAATGGTTTTGTTTCAATTTTGTTTTTTTGTAGTAGGTACAGTTCTAACCTAACAATTAATATTTTCGCCCACCCACAGATTCAAAATTTTGGTCGTTTTATCTCATTAATATTCATTACTGTTCATTAAAATTCATACGCATCCCGCTTAAGATTCAAAGCATGTTATTAATGTTATTATTTCTGGTATTCTGCGACTGCTGGGTGTCTAAACGTCTAACTCTAATCCACATCCATATCGAAAGTGAGATTCGAGATTGGTATGCAAAATAGAAATTAATCTAGAGTAGTGGTCATCATCATGTGCGGCTTGGCTAGTGCATCGAATTCGCGGGCGGGCCCTGGTGAAGAACTTGTGAAGAAGCGCTACTTGGTTAGATAGCCAGGCGTCGGTAGAGGGAAGAAGTGAACGCGCCGAAGAGCCGGAGAACCGACAGGTCCACGGAACCTACAAATGTGCGTCCACTTTTAACGCTCGCTTCAAATACGCGCTCAGCGACTTCTTCGCGGCATCGGGACGACGGATTCGTGCGTGCGCGAAGTGTGGTGATAGCAAAATAAACGAAACATGCAGTTCATTAAGGTAAGTGATTATTACTATATTGTTTACAATGTAGTTTAATATAGTTTTTAAATTTAATTATTCGTAAATTTAATTCGAAAAAGTAACAAAAGTTTAGTTTGTAAGGTTAGGTTAAGGTTAAATTAGGTTAGAAATTGAATCATTAGTGGTTATTAAAATTAATTGTAATAGATGTAAATTGATGAAATGTAGTTAAGTAAATCTAATTTAGTCAATTAATAGATTGGAAACAAATTAAATTAATTGGAAAGCAAAAAATTAGTTTTATAGTGATTTATTTAAAAGTTTATAGTGTAGAAACTAGTACTAAGAGTTATAATATAAAAAATGTTTATAACAAATTAAATTTATAATTTAATATAGAATATTTTATCTAAGTAACTTTTTTTGATAAAGTACACCAGTTTTATGAAAAACGCTGATAAAGTATAAAAAACTTTCAGGAAGCACTTGAAAACAAATTTTTTATCAACGAAAATTAAAACTTTGAACAACAATCTTAAAGAATATTTTCACAAAAGTTCTCGATATTATTGCAAAGAATATTTTACATTAACAATTTATTTGTTTAAATGTACCAGTTTTGAATAAACCGCATAAAACTGCAATATATGTAATTTTGTATAATGTGAAATTCAATCTTTAAATAACGAAATCTATTAGTAAAATTGAAAATATCAAAAAACGATTATAACAAAAGCTGTAGATAATAATCTGAACTACATTTTTTCTTAGTAACATTTTTTGATAAAATGCACCAGTTTTGATAGAATCACTTAAAGGTAATTCTATAAAAGTATGAAAAGTTGAAACAGAAACTATAAACATTAATAACTATCAGTAAAAACCAATATATTAAAAAATGATAAGAACAAAAGTTGTAGATAATAAACTAAAGAATATTTTATCTTAATAACATTTTTCGCTAAAACGCGTCAGTTTAAATAGAAATGGATTTGAAGTAAAAGTAATCTAGTTTCAGTTTGTCTTAATTCAACTCAGTTCAACTACAAATTAAAACAAATGTAATTAAGTTTTCTAGTTAAATTAAATTTAATAGCTAATTATAAAAATCATTATACTATTATCCAGAATTATCTTTCAATTTAATTTATATACATTAGTTTAATTTACATCGTGTAATTGCGTCCAAGTTCATTACAATTTACAACGTGTTTTAGCGTTTAATTTCTCATCAAATTTTGTCTTTCTTTCTTTTATTGTTTGTTTGAATACGCATTGTATTACAATGCGTAATGTTTATTTCGATGATTTGCACACAGAATCTTCTTTATGAGCGGATACTTTTACCGTGAGCAAACCGAACCAAATGCAATTACGGAACAATGAAGCGTTTAAGTTTTTAACTTTTTTTGCTTACGTCCGGTGGACGTATCCTGCTCTCGAAATTATCTTTAACCAAAGATTGCTCACTGATTGTATGTACAGATTGCACAGATTACTCTTGATTATCAATTTTCTCAACGAAACAAAACCACAAAATAAAAATTGAATTTCACAAAAGAAAACAATGAAATAAAAACTTTAAACAATAATTTTATGTTTTAACGTGATGTATATTTTTAAGGTTCAGGTTAGGTTATGTTTAATCGACTTTAGGACAAAGGCTAGTTTGTTCAAGTTCTTTATTCTTTATTCTTTGTGACGTAAACTCAATTTCAAAACAAACAAAACACAGACATAAATTGTGTGTAAACTCAGGTAGTCTTTATGCAATTTACGACTAGTACATTTTGGTTGTAACTACATACTCGGGTTTTAAGTAAAAATATCTTAAATCTGTCTTTGTACAGTACTTGCTTTGTATGTGCGACACAAAGTACTTAATGTAGTACAAAATGCACGTAATTGTAACTAAATGTATGAACATATTGTAAACTTTAGAGACATTGCAAGTTTTGTAAATCTTGTGAATCTTATGAGAATGAATGCAGAATATTAATGTGGTTTATATAAACTTTGTGAGATGCGATGCGAGATGTGTGACCATTGCGATTCGTTGGATTATGAAGGAAGGGACGAGCGGATGGCCATTCGAATCGTTTCGGACCGATTCCTGAACGCGAAGAGTGAAAGTATAAGCCACAATACACCAAACACGCGAAATATAACATAAAATAAATGCAATCTTTCCGCGTTCACACATTTTTACAAATACTACACACACATTCGCATACTTTTATATTCAAGCATGATGAAAGGATGGAACTGGATGGAGCCATGGTGGAACGTGATGGAAATAAAGAAAAGTACGCTTGTGAAAAGTACATCCGCTCTGAGACTGTTTTAATTAAACTAAAACATAATTAATTAAATAATTACAAAGCGGGTTATTGTTTGTTTTAATGATTTACACATTTACTTAATTTTATGGTTTGTTTTAATGTAGTAACGCCATCTATGATTTACTTTATGTAGTTAATTGTGTTTTTACTTAACAGGTGGCATCGTAAACTTTTTTTAATTTTTATTATTTTATTAATTCAGATTAAATTAAACAATTAAAATATAACAAAAATATAAAAGTCCTAAATTGATAGAAGAAGTATTGTCAACTTTAAATGAATTTTATTAGTTAGTTGTTAAATTAAACAGATGGCGTTATAAAACAAACTTTTAATAATTTTAACTTTTCGTGTTGTTTCTTAAGCAAGTTTAAATATTAACTAAACAAATATTGTAATTGTCATTGACTGCTGCTGGTGTCAGTTGACAATGCACTTGTAAATCGCGTTAAACATTGTACACGTGCCTGAGTGCACTTAACTTTTGTGTTTTATCCTTTTGGCATTCACTTCAAAGCGTATAATATTGTTAAAGTTTAAAATCATTTATAACGGGATTCTCTGCATTATGTTTTTTGATATAATTTATCATAATGTGTAGAAAATGCAAATAACAGCACATCTTGAATCGAAGAATTTATACGTGCATGTAAAGACTACTTTACTTGACCAATGATTCTTTGAAAAAAAAAGGATTAAATCTTGAATCTTAGAAAAGTGAAAGTGTTGCAATCCGCAACCGTATACATTGCGGCGTTTGCAACTGCATAAAGAAACAGAAGCAATCACCCGAGCTTTTATTCGTATCATCTCCAGCAATGTTACTTTATTAATATATTAATGTTTCATTTCACCTGTTCAAACTCGAAGACATTTACTTACAATATATTCGCTTAAAAGTTTTATAGTTAATTTGAAATGATCGGTATATCCTTTATTTTGTCGGCGATAGCTGAAGTTACAGTTAAATTATAGATATTTGCATATTTTGTAGAGTTTGATTAGAAGTATTTGAAATTCTATACATAATGAATGTTTGAAGTAGTTAGAAGAAGTAATAAGTACTTAGTATAAAGATATTTATTACACATTACATGAAGATTGTGGTTAAACATCGTTGAAGTATCGAGTACTTAGTGAACCGCTGGGTGTTTGATATATAATATTTTTATTGATGAAGTGAAGTGTCTAATAAGAAGGAAGCAAGGAAACGAAGGAAGAGATTTACCGGTAGAAAGATTTAAGTTTAACGATTTATAAATAGGCATCCCGCATGGCGAGTAAAGCAATGAAGTTAATAAACGTAATCTTCGGAGCGTGAATTATTTGTAAACTTAAAAGTTATAAGAAGTAAGTAGTGGTTGTAGGAATATAAAATATAAAGAGAAGAATTAAGTAATTTATTAAAGTTTTTGAGATCTTCCTTTTTCTATCTTCCTGTTTTAACGCGTCTTCCAGATTTTTTTAAAATTTCTATTCTTCCAAACTGTTCTCCACTTAACTACTGTCATTTTTCTATAAAATTCGAGCACTTTAGATTATTTTTTGTTTGGTTACTTTTACTGTTAGTCTCAAAAACTTGTATTTTAATTTTGTTTGTTTAAATTTTTTGTTTTGACACCTAAATTTTTCAATAAAAATTTCATTAATATTTATTATAATTCTATAGGAAGAGGAAATATTATAATATATGTTTTTGTATCTTTTATTTATAAAACAAAAGCAAAACATTGAACAATAAAGTTTACTCTAAACTATAAATGATAAAACTAATACATTTTGTGGTTAAAATGAAATACATTTTCCGTGTGTTTTTAATAACGTTTTGTATTAGTTAATATTTATGTAAAAATAAATAATGACCAACATCAATCTGACATGTAGGTACTTTAAAACATGTTTGAGTACTACATTAATAACTTGAAGATAATAATTTATAAAATTAATTAATTAAACAGACATGCGGCACGAGACACTAGACACGAATCATGTACACATAAAACATTCTTGCTACTTACACACTCATTATGTACACATTTTACACGAATCCATGACTAATTAGAGAGTCCCTCATTAGAAAACATTTTAAAGTATTTTATTAAGCAAACAAAAAACAATTTGATGACATGTTTTTCTTTAACCTGGGAAAAATCCTGGCGCAATTCACATTTCACACAATTATTACTTGCTACATACATTACAACTAATGAATGTCAAATGTTCCACTTCACATAAGTGTTTTGTTCAATTTTTTATTTAACTTTAATGCAAAATGTTTTAAACAATTAAGTTTAAGACTTAACATTATTAATGTTTTTGTGTATTTCTAATCATTTTTGTGTTGTTTTGCAGATGTCGATTTTCTTGGCAAGCCTCCTGTTCGTTCTTGTAATGACAGGTGCTGAAGCAAAAGAAAAACAAATAAAACTAGAAGACATCGAACGCGATAATCTAGCTGCTGAACGTCATGTCAAATCAACAAAACAGCAACAACCACTAAATCATAATAATCAAGGGTATCCACAATTGGCGCAACAATTAAGTTACCAACCATTAGGACATCCTCATCAGGGTGGAAATTATTACTTGCCGAATGTAGTAAAAACACAAAGTTATCAATCACATCCGATTCAAACGGTGCGGCAACAACTTCAGCAATATCAACAACAGCAGTATACACAACATCATCAACACCAACAACATCAACCTAGCGGTGTGCAGGGAACACCAACGCCACCTAGAATGCAATATGGTTTTGTACCAATTAAATCACCTAATTATCCTTCTCAACAGTATCAAACACAACCTCAACAACAACAGCAAGAACCACAAGTTCAATATCAATATGTAACACCAAATCATGGAAATGCACATTCTCATACTCATACTCAAGCTTACCTTCCAACTGTAAGTCCAGTTAGTGGTTCTGGAAGACATCCAAGCTCTGGAACTGTACCAGCTGGTTTACAACCACCTAGAATTCAGTATGCTGTGCAACAACCAGAGGAAGCCCCACAAAGTCATCAACAACCATCGAAATTTACGATTCCTATTCAAACACAAGCTTACCAACAATACGTACAAAGTCAAAGTGTAAATGCGGCTCATGCAGGTCATGCGAGTCAAGGTCAAAGTCATACACAAATTCAATATATTCCAGAAAGTCAATTGCAGTACTATCAATATCAAACTCAGAATGAGCAACAGTCTCAAGGACATCAACACCAACAACAACATCCACAACAACAAATCCAATATGTTGTTGATAATTCTATCCAAAATGATCCTCAAGCTGTCCCTCAAGAAGAACAAAAGTATTACCAACAATTTGTTTACATCCAACCTTATCAAACACCTTCAGCTTCCAGTAACATTCACAGTATCGCAGACACTAAAGGAAATGTTCAGTATGTAATGTATATTCCTGCTGGTGTAGCAGCTGCTGCCACCTATCCAGCTGAAACTGTTTTAGCTTATCCTACAAATCAAGAGACACAATATGTTTATCAACCTGTTCTTGAAGAACCTGAAGTACCTAGAATTTCCTCAGTATCTAAATCATCATCTCCTGGTGTTACAGGAGCAACATTAGCTCACTCACCAGATGGCGCTAGTATTAACACACCTCGTTATGAATCTTCTAAAAGTCCTAAGCGATTCGAACGTCCTGTGTTTAAACATCAACCCACATCTTTGTTAGATTCTTACGTACCTTCTTACTTACAATATCAATATTATAAACAACAACAATCCGAACCAGCGAATGCTATTAAGCATAATTTAAAGTTGTCTAGTTCAGATGTTGGTAAAACTGATGTGGTTAAGTCTTATAAAGGCGAAAGCAGAGAGTACTAAGTACTGAATTTGTTTGTTTCCAAATTAAAATGTGTTAGTATTATTAATTAAGAAAAAAGTCCCAAAAAATTTTAATTTTTTGAGTTAATTGTCTCAAAATTGATGTTGATGGTTGTTTTAAAAGACGTGAATGTATATATGCAATAATTTTATAGTTATCAACTGCCAATTAAACGTATTTTTACTTGTACTTACTTGTAATTGTGTAATTTTAAGTTACAACATGTGAATATTTTGTTTTTTTGATAAATTTGAGAATTTTTGATTGAAAAATAGTTTCGATTATAACTCATGTTGTAAATGTGGCCAGTTTTTACACATAGTGCTTAAGTCATATTGGTTTAATTGTGTTTGATGATGTTTATTTACTGATTTGCTGATTGTTATTAAGTATTGTGTAATTTTAATCATAGATTCATTATTTTTGTCAATATTTGTTAACTTAATCAAACAATTCTTTTATTTTTTGTGCAAAAGGTTTTGTATGTATTATAACGTTTTAATAATTGTTATTTTTTATAATAAAAATCATCTTTATAAAATATTTCACTACATAATAATTTTAGAAATTTATTTCAGGTACTTTGGTTTAATTTGCATTACACCAATTGATAGATAAAGACTCTTGCTATCCAAATCTGTAAAAAAATTTGAAGGGTTTCCATAAAATCACAGAGATAATTGAATTTTTCATCAAAACAAAATTATTTTTAATATAGAAATTGATTTCCAAGTTACTATCGATTATACTCATCAAAAATCAATATTTATTCAAATAATTTAACAAATTTAGATAGTCAGTATCATTATTTACACAATTCATTTTATTATTTAAATTAATTAAACTTGTAACGTTGTTTAATTTATGTTCATAATAAATATATCACTAAACATTAATATTGGTGTATAGAAAGTTGCCTATAACCAAACAACGTTTTCTTTACCCAATGCGTTTACTGTAGTAAAAGTTGCCTACATTAAAACATATATCAACTTGTTCAACTAATATTCAATACATTCGCAATAAAACACAATCAAATTAAATATATGATTAGTGATATCAACTACTTATTAATATGTTATTCTAGTAAAAAGCGTCATATTGATAAACAAAGCTACAAATTGAACTTATGAACTCCACAAAATAAGCAAGGGAATTATGTCACGGTCTTGTATCATTGATAAGTAAATGAAATTTATTATTTAAATAAAATTCCCTTATCATTTTTACATTAATTTACGAAGTCGTATGTTTTAATTTATAATTTTTTGTAGTTCCTTGACGTTAGATTCATAATATTAGAATCTCATCGCATGCGCACGCGCGTCAACACGTTGACCTTCATAAAATCAACCCTTAATAGAAACAACTCCAAAGGGTGGCTGACTAAAATAAACCTTATATACATGGTATTAAAGACTAGAATTGAATTTTTTATTTTCTTTTATTCGTGGTGAATACAAACAACCAAACCAGCCGGCTTTTGTATCTCACGACCTTTCCAAAGTCATCCCCAAAATATAATATACAAAGAAAGCAAGAACTAGACGTCAGTATCTGATCAGCTGTTCCACAAGAACCACTGAATCAGTTAAAAGCATTCCGAAAGAATTAAAAACAACACCAAATTTAGTGAAACTGCAAAAATGTGAATATGTGATAGTTAAAGACGTCATAATCGTGCCTCGTGATCATAGAAGACATTGAGACACGGGACACATGTAAGTACGTGTTATACGTGTCATAATAAACATTCAGAGTTCATAATTTATGCAAGCCATGATGATCCATAAAAAGCACAACACAACGCGTGCATGTTGCGTGTGTTTCTATTACATCCTGTGTGCAATTCAATGAATCTCATTGCACTCTTTCTCATCGATGATGACCGTCATCTCCGTATCACTAGATCATGATTCCGGTAAGCTACTTGCAACTGGTGTGCGTGATTTGTCGATGTAACCTTTGATTCCCTATGGTTTGAAAGGAAACAGAATTTGTGTTGTAAATCTTCATAAATCAAAGCAAATAAAATAACTAAGTGTGTCAGTAGATGAGACATTGACGACATCTATAGATCAGTAGTGTGTGTGAGGAAGTGTTGACGTTGTTTATTAATAACATTTTCCGGACTCGTGGTATCGTGTGGTAAAGCACGTGCAGTTACTGATCTTGTTGTCGGTTGTGCCCAGTTATGGATGAGATGAGATGATTTGATGCATATGAAGTGTATGAACTCGTGGAGTCGAGGTCTAGTTTTGGAATATTGGAATTGCGCTGTTTTGCGAAGGAGAAGGACGTGTCATGCTAGATCAATAAATAATAAATCACAACACGGATGATTCATTATCTAATATTAAATTTACAAAACAAATTAATCAACCAATTAATTGATGTTTTCGTGCAATTTTCTTCAAAACTAACACAAACGTATTATAATTTGTTATTTTCTCTAATAAACTAGGTTATTTACTATCGAAGGTAAAAGTTCTTCTCTTTTTTTTAATAACATCTATAACTTTCCTTTTCTAGGATAAAAATAAAACACATATATGTTGACTTGAGAAAAGTTACTATTGCACACTAGTTAATAAAATTTAATGTACGCTTATTATTTAATTCCAAATTCTAATCTTGTTTGTTTTTGTGGTATGTAGATAACATATTTTGTTGTTTTGTGTATTTACACGTGCCGGACAAATGCGTAATCATGTAATCAAGTTGTACCCACGTTGTTGGGAGATCAATTAAAATTCTTAGAAAAACTACGCATATTATTACATCAACATGGAAAACTCTTGATTATTCATAAATTAGACGCAAATTGTATATTAACACACAGTTCATTTATCTGTTATTAATTTATTTAAAAAATGTACAGCTAAGATATAAACAAAGCATCAAAAT
Organism: Atheta pasadenae; assembly: GCA_030264155.1. Taxonomy (NCBI): domain Eukaryota; kingdom Metazoa; phylum Arthropoda; class Insecta; order Coleoptera; family Staphylinidae; genus Atheta; species Atheta pasadenae. The sequence goes on along the minus strand of JARJDS010009335.1, from coordinate 1,007 downwards.
GTATAAATCAGCACAGAATAAAAAAATTAAAAAAATCTTTTTTTTAAATCAAATTGTCGCAATTTATACTCTTGAATGTTTTGTTATATTAAATTTTGATAATTTTTTTTAAATAATTGGTTAGAAAAAATTTGAATTATATTAAAATATTTAATAATAGTTAGGGTATTTTATTTTAACATAATCTATTCTCGTGAAATAAATTAAACATTTTTGCATTATATGCGCTCGTGCGCAAAATCTAAAATCACTCTGATTTGTTTCGTTTAAACTCAAATAGAATCAAAATCGAAATGATTCATAATAACAGTTATTGCAAAAGCGTGTTGATGTGAACCGTGACACTAACAAGAGTAGTTAGACTGATAATTTAGACGTTCAAGTTTAAACTAGAAAAAATAAATTTAATTAAATTCATTTAAAAGTTACGCCATAAAATGATCTAAACACTGACTGTCTAAATAGTTTAAGTAACAAATCATAAAATCGATTCATTCACGCGTAAATCGTGCAGACTATAAACTGGAAAAACACTATCTTTCCAATCAATAAATAAAACTTTAACGAATGTGATGTGTGATTGATTTGCTATTGCAAAACATTCAACCTTTCCATTACCAGATGTTGGTAACGGTCTTAAATGATTAAGTGCAAAGCAATCTTTTATTAAACATTTAAATTGTAGTTTTACTCTAAACTACAATTTAGAATGGGTTTTTATTCATTTATTTACGCAGTTTGTTAGTATAATAGTTTTCAACGTTTAAGCTCGTTTGGTAATACCTATACTAACGAACGAGTGACTATATTACGATGGTCTATTAATTTATATTAATTAGTCAGAATCTGCTGACTTTTAAACGTTTGTTGCGTTTGGTGCGTTAAGTTTAAGATTGTTAATGGAGGTACTGCGTTTTCGGTTAGTGCTACGAATAAACTTGACCCATAATTCTCATTCTATGGTATGTGCAATATGAAATATGAATTATTAAGAAAGATAAATGGCT
>JARJDS010009330.1:0-11987 GCA_030264155.1 Atheta pasadenae | reverse complement strand
TGCATTTTGATTCTGTCAGTTGGGTACAAGCGATGGTCATTTCTATACCATTCAACTTTAGGTTCTGGAATACCCGCAACACAAGCGGTAAACTTCGCTGTCATACCTTTGTACAGTTCAGTATCGCCAATTTTCTTAACAAAGTTAGCTGGTTCCATTTTCTTTTGAACCTTAATTTCCTTAACAATTTCTAATTTACCCATACAAACAGCTGATCCTTCTTTATTAGTAGCAGTTGCGGTGTATACACCAACATCTTCTGGTTGTGAGTCCATAACATACAAACAACAAGCATCTCCATCCCGTTTAATTCTGTATTTGTCGCTATCGCCCAGCTCAACACCATCTTTAGTCCATTTAACATCAGGTTGTGGTACACCCGAAACCCTAGCAGGGAATTTAGCGTCTCTTCCAGGCACTTGTTGGATATCTCCAAACTTTTGAGTAAATGAAGGTATTTGGAAGACTTTGTGAACTGAAGCTTTAGCTTGACAACTTTCCGAACCCAGAGGGTTAATGATAGTAACACTATATTGACCGGCATCGCTTGGTAAAGCTTTATCAATAGTCAAGCCCACTTTACGACCGTCACAAGTCAACAAAATTCTTTCCGATGGTTTAATAGCAACACCATCTTTAGCCCATTCAACCGTAGGAATTGGATTACCAGCAAACGGTGCTTCAAGTATCAATGGCTGGCCTTCATCAGTAATAACATCACGCAAATTGTGCAAGAACTGGGGCCGTTCTTCTGGCCGATCATTCCTACTAGCTGGATTAACAGTCAAAACAGCTGAACATTTAGCTTCGCCAGCATCGTTTTCGGCAATAACCACATAACTCATTGCATCACGAACGGAATCGCAAGCTTCAATATGCAAAACACTTACACCATCAGGTAAATCAGTGACTTTAATGTGTTTCGAATCTGAAATAACTTCAGCGTTATTACGCATCCAGGCTACACGTGGCATTGGATTGCCAGTTACCTTAACTTCAAATTTAGCTGGGAAACCTTCAACCACAGTAAGCGGTTGAATTTTAGTAATAAATTCAGGCTTAGTCGGGCGTTGTTCCAAAGAAACCTTAGCATCAGCAGAGATCTCTCCCATTTTATTCGAAACTGTTAAAGTATATTTACCAGCATTTTCTGGTTTGACGTTATCAATAATTAAAGCGACTGTACCATCAGGGTGATGTTCGGTTCTAATATGTGAAGAAGCCCTAATTGGTAGCCCGTCCTTCATCCATTTAATTTCGGGTGGAGGATTAGCACTCACTTTAGCAACAAGTTTTAATGGTTCGCCGATCATTACCTTGGTATCTTTAATGCACTTAGTAAACTTTGGTCGTTGAGGTTTAGCATTAACGACTACAGCGCAAAGGCCAGCAGTTTCTCCGTTAGCGTTCTTCACAACCAGTTTATACGCACCACTGTCTTCCGGTTCGCATTGATCAATACTCAACTTGACAGTACCATCAGGTAATAATTCGGTTTTGATTCTTGAATTATTAGGATCAATTGGTTCTCCGTCTTTAAACCAAGCAACTGTAGGTTTAGGACTTCCACTAATCTTCGCTTTGAGAGTTAAAGGTTCTCCTTCGTTTACTTCTTCAGATTTTTCTAATCTAATTCCAAATGTAGGAGGAGTTTGAAGCATTGATACACGAGCACTGGTTTCAACATTACCGACTACATTAGTAGCAGTTACCTTGTACTGTAAACATCATTAGAGAACAAATAGTTATTAATATGAACACCAATAATTCTAGAATTAAAAAAAAACCTACAATTCCTGAATCTTTTTCTTGATAATCAGTAACGACCAGACTGCTGGTAAGTTGTCTGTCTGATGTGGTAGCAAAAATCAAACCTGGAGCTTCAGTGATTTCTTTATCGTTGACATACCATTTGATGTCAGGTCTTGGTAAACCATCAGCGCGTACCATGAGAGTGATTTCACCTCCATGAGCGACTTGACCGTCAGTTAATCCAGTAATAAACTGTGGTTTTTCAGCTACAATGCAATGTAATTATTTAGCATTTTTATTAAATATTGTTAAAAGTTAAGCAATAAACAAAGTAAAAGCGTTTTATTATAGCTGCGTAATATAAAATCAAAAAACCGGAAGCATTAAGTTTGCAGAAAACGTTTGCAAACAACTTACTAGTTGGTTCCGGTTCCGCTGTAATAATTACAAACAAAGACGTTAATACAAGACAATTACTGATATAGGTAAAACATTTAAACAAATTAAATTTAACTATCAATTAGGATATACATAAAGATAACAGAATGCAAAACATTTAAACCGCGTTTGTCTATATACTGACATATCCAATAAATAAAATTATATAGAAGTTAGAATAACACTTACTGATAGTTTTAATTCTTCCTTCCGAACTGCTTTCACCGTACTCGTTCTTAGCATAAACTTTATAATAGCCTTCATCGGAAAGTTGAACTTTGTTGAACTTCAATGTGTACTTTTCATTTTCAACATCTGCGATGATCTCAATATCGCCGGCGGCTTCAATTACGTTTTCACTCTTGGTCCTTTATAATTACATACACAATTAATTAGTTAATACAACTGCAACCATAATTGTTATTACAACATACCAGGTAACAATTGGTGGTGGATTAGCTTGAATAATAGCAACCAGTTCAGTTGCATCACCAGGAACGACTTTCACATAATCAGGACCTTCAATTTCCGGACTCAAAACCACTGTAAGTACTGCACTGGAACTAGCCACGCCCCATTTGTTCTTAACCTTTAACTCATAATCCCCACCATTGACCCTCTCAGAGCGTGGGATTGTCAACGAAAATGAACATTCCTTAAGACCATCCTGAATATCAGTATGATGAGTCTCCAACACCATTTTATGTTCATCAATCAACTCCTTCGACAGTTTCTGTCCTTGGAACATCCAAGTAATTTCTGGAATCGGATCACCAATGACAATAGCTTTAAGTGTGGCAGATTTCTTCTTAATGACCGTAGTATTTTGAAGACCTTGGCCATCGCGAATCTTGGGTCTCCTCAATTCCGCCTCAGCTGTAACCGTAACAATAAGTTGTTTACATAACAAGCAGGTAACTATAATTAGTCATCGGAACTCATAATAAACTTACGGATAATTTCAAGTTTGCCACTCTGTTTCACATCGCCCACGCAGTTGGCAACGGTCACTTCAATTGCACCAGCGTCCACTGGTTTCAGTTTAGTCATCTCCAACTTATGTTCATTGCCATCGTCAGATATTTTGTAACGTGCATTGCCAGCAGGTTTAAGGACTTCACCATTAAGCGACCAGGTGGCAGTTGGGGTTGGATTACCTGATGTTTTAACGCTGAATTTCGTTGTTAACGATTCGTATTGCTTACGATCACTCATGTTATGTTCAACAATTTGTGGCAAAGCTATTTTGGAATACAAAACAAATTAATGATTTGATTGTACACAAGATGGCGATGTAAAGCGCCATTTTGTTGTGCAACAGATAAAAGTGTATTTGTACAAGTGTGCGTTGAAACAAGTGAAAATTAGTAAACAATTAACATATAAACATATAAACAAAAACATAAATGTAATTACCATCATTAAGAACACCACGTTGACTGGGATCAACTGTAGATTGAACAATTATTGATTCATCTTGATCAATATCTACTTTTTCAAGAATTATAGGTAATGGAGGTTCAATATCCGTTTCACCTAATTCACCTAGTTAATACCAAAACAAACAAAGACAACAATCAAACAAAAACAATTCACACAAAACAAAATTTCGTTTTTTTTTGGTTTAAGATTATATATATATCTTTTTTGAGGTTATACCTTGCAAGACATTTTGTGAATCATCTTTGATACCTTCCTGCTCTTGGTCACACTCAATAACGGTCATTGTTAATTTAACTGGTTCTTCATTAACTTCTTCGGCATCGGTATGCACCACCTCTGTTAGTTAAAAAAACACAACGGACGTTCACAATTATAACACAGTTTTCGAGCTGCTTTTACACATAAATAACAGTAAAACAATTGCATTCCCTACTAACATCATTAATTAACAACATCTTGTGTAAAGGTATAAAATGTAAAATGTAATTTTGTGGTTTTTGTCAATTTTGTGAGTGTGAATACTTACTGTGTACTGTGACAGTGCTCTTGCTTGATACAGTGCCTAAAGCATTAGTAACTTGAACCTCATATTCTCCTTGTTCTTCATATTTGATCAACTTAACAGTCAAATTGTAATTTTCCTGTCTTTGTTGATCCCTTGCAATCTTAATACGCGCATCTGATGTTACTTCACGTCCGTTCTTCAACCACTTTACAGTCGCGTCAGGGACGGACTCTACTTCAACTTCAAGATTTAAAGTTGCACCTTCCTCGACAGTGGTGTCCAATAATTGTTTACGAATACGTGGTTTGCAGTTTACGGTCAGTTTAGCGGATGTACTAACATCTCCCAACTCGTTGATTACTTTACAAGTATACTTTCCAGCCAACTCGCTGTTAACTTCTTTGATAACCAATTTAAGTCCATCTTCCATTTGAGAAAATTCTTTACGAGATTCGGATATTTCGACTTCGTCCAAAAACCATTTAACTTGAGGCTTAGGAAACGAATCCACTTTAACATCAAAGGTTACGTTTTTATCGTTCTCGGTGACAGTTTTGTCTTCTAAACCCACCGTAATTGTTGGTTTACGTTTAACATCAACACGAACTTCGTCTTCAATAGATCCGTGGATATTTTTAGCTTTACATTTATAATTAGCTGAGTCTGTAACTACTGTACCAGAAATTTTTAATTTGTAAGTACCACCTTCATTATCGATAACATAATGACTATCTGCTGTGATTTCCACGCCGTCTTTAAACCAAGTAACTTCTGCGACAGGTTCAGATTCTAGTTTGATACTTAACTCACAATCAATATTTTGATGAACTTCTTTCTTTTCACCTAATTTCTTCAATATCTTAGGCTTAGTGTAAATGTCAAGGTTCCATAGTTGTGTGACCTGAGCCATTTCGTTATTGGCCACCACAGAATAAGAACCAGAATCGCTTAAAGTGGTTTTCTTAATGACCACCGTATGTTTGTTACCTTCCTTGACAACAGACATTTCTTCAGTGTTCTTGATAACTTTACCGTTTTTATAGAACTGAACCGTAGGTTCAGGAATACCTTCAACGACAGCAGTCATTTTTAATTCCTGATCGGTGGATGCAGTGGTATCCTGCATTTTGGTTAACGTGGGCGGAGCTTTGACAGTCAAGTGCATTTCTCTAATATCTTGACCGAGTTCGTTTTCAGCTGTAATTTCGTATTTGCCCGCATCGGAACCTTCAACGTTCTTAATAACCAAAGACATACTTTCTTCGTCTTCCCACAGGAATTTATACTTGCTACTAGCTTCAACAGGTTGTCCTTCATGAGTCCAGGTTACTTTAGGTTTCGGGAAACCTTTAACCTGTAATTCCATCATGCAAGAACCACCGCTGGCAGTAATAGGGTCACGCTTTTCAATGATTAATTGAGGTTTTTCTGGTTCTCTGTACAATTCATGGACGGTACCTTGAACTGTTAGCTCAGCACTGCAACTGATGTGACCGGTAGTGGTCTGGGCAACGCAAGTATATAAACCGGCATCTTCAGGTTTGACATGTTGGAAGATCAAAGCTAAAGAGTCTTCATCATCTCCCATTAAGACCTTGAAACGTTCATCGACATCAATACTGGCTCCATCTTTCTTCCAGATAAAAGTAGGTTTCTCGCCTTTGGGCAGTAAACCTTCAGAATCAGTGAATTCATCGAATAAATGTTTAGAACTGGTAACAGTTACGGTGGCTTCAGTTGAGTCTTCACCATGTTCGTTCTTTGCCACGCATTTGTAAACACCAGCATCGTCGGGCTTGACATCCGGGATTACCAACTCGTAGAAATCGGTGTCAGAATGGTCACGATTGACACTAATGCGTTCAGATTCTTTGATTACTTTGTCGTCTTTATAGCTAAACGAAATAAATAAGAATAAACATCAAAATCTTTTAAACAAAATTCGGAAATAATAAACTTACAAAGTCAACTTAGGATGAGGTTCTCCTCTGACTTTACACATAAAACGCATGTACGTATCTTCCAATAATTCGGTATCTTTAAATTTGATACTGAACGCCGGTTTCTTCAATTCCAATTGTTCTTCTTCCGTTACTAAACATTAATATTTTAGGTTATAACTATATATATATATATTGTACAAAAGTAAAAATAAGTTACTAACATATATGCACCAATAAATGAGTAGTACAAGTCGATTTGCCTTTAGCATTACAAGCAACAGCAGTAAAAGAACCAGAATCAGCAATGGTACAATCTTCAATTTGTAAGCGCCAAATTCTATGCTCATTAAGCGATGTTATCTTAGTCCTGCGCGCTAAGCCACCCTCCAAATTCTTATTATCCTTAAGCCAAGTTAAGCTATCTGGAGTATCTTCAAGATGTATCTCAAATGATACAGTTTCGTGCGCTTTAAAAGCATTAAGCATTAATTAATAAGCAATGTTAGGTCATGTAAACATCAAAAGCCATAAACACGTAATAACTTATCAATTCATTAAACACACAAAATACTTACGACGGACATGAACACCACCAATAGTTTTGGTGAATTTCGGAGACTCATCAGGGGGCGCCATACCTAGATCTTCCCTGCTTTTGCTTTTAACAACGTCTTCAAGAATTTTACCGTCAAATTTCGTTTTTTGTGTAGCTGATTGGAACGAATCTAAACAATTATAAACAAAATGTTTACTAAGTTCTCTGAATGTATTATATAGTTAATGATTTTGTTTGGTGATATTAATGAATTGAACGTGTGTGGTTAAAATCGTATAACATCACTCTTACCACTATCAGTTTGTTCGCTTGACATTTTTCGTTTCGAATATTTTTCGAATCTAGCCAACCTGTCTTCGTCCTCTTGTCCCGTTGATGTTTTCGAATAAGTACTATCTGTTGAAGTCGTGCGCTTGTAGGTTACCTCATCAGACTTTGATTTAATCTTCGAAATGTAAGCCTCCGGATCCATATCTTCGCTCAGTTCCCTCGCATAACTAGTCCTGGTAGCTTCCCTACTCGTTGATCTTTTATATCCACCCTCACTCCTGGCTTTAATTTTCGCCAAATAAGCATCGTCATCATCATCTATTGAGGTTTTAGTTGACAAAGATCTTCTATAACTTGAACTTTCTTCAGTAGCAGAAGCAGTAGTTGAACTTTCCAAACCTCTAGATTTAATTTTACTGATGTACGAATCCGGATCCTCTTCATCAATGGACATACGTAACAACCTGTCACGTCTTGCTTTGGAGACATCTTCATCATCGATGATTGAACTACGAATCGAACGTTTTTCACGAATGCTACGTCTGCTACTGAAGCCATAATCATCGGCTTCGTCGTTTTTGATCGACGAACTCCTTCGATAACTGCTCAATGATTCTCCTACACCATCAGAATCTAGGGATCTTGACGAATACGCCGATTCATACTTTCGGCTGGAGGAACCTTCGCTGGAGTGGCTACTTGTGGTGCGGCGGCTATACGAGGACATCTCCCCGTTGCTACTGTCTGCAGAATTAATATGCGACTACTACATTCATGTGTCATGTTGCGGATTTAAATCAAGCGGCAGAGGCACACGGTGCGAGGGCAGAAACCAAGCGGCTGGATGTGTGCGTTAGTAAGCATTGTGTGCGATTGTAAATGAAGTGAACGTGATGAGTAGTAACAAAAGTTCTGTTTAGAGTTAAACTAGTTTGGTACCTACCAGTTATACCGTAGTTGGTAACGTGTGCTTTGGGTTCTTTTTCCACCTCAAGATTAACATCAACGTTTACTCTGAAACTGTCGCCGTATTCAGGGATACTGGATCTTGAACCATCCCTTGCTAAGAAACTGCTTGATGCGGTATGTTCAATACCAGGCACTTGGATTGCTGTACCTTTAAGTTTAGGGTTGTCTAGTTTTTTACCTCTAAACTTGATTAGATCAGATGAAGTTTTACCGATGGATTCAGAAGTATCACTTTTCTTTATTGGGTTACTCGGTGGTGGATTTGCAACTGGGATTGGTTCAATAGGTTGTTGGGGAGTAACAGGATTTGGTGGTGTGAATGCCGGAGTGCGGTCTTCGATTTTACGAACTGACTCTACAGCTTTAACTTCTTCCTTAGCTTGTACTGTTTTCAATTCTTTAATAACTTCCTGTTGTGCAAAGGTGACTTTAGAACTTGCACTTACTTCTTCTTGAGAGACCTTAACTTCCTGTGATTGTGTAACTTTAACTTCTTGGCTTGATTCTTTTTTAGTAGTGGTTACAGCAACTTTAACTTCTTGTTTGATATCTTGTTTAACTTCTTGTTTAACTTCCTGTTTAATTTCCTGTACAAGCTTTTGTTGCAATTCTTTAGTTTCAACTTTTTCGATAGTTTTCGGTAATTGATATTGTGATTTAATGGGTTCTGGAGGTGATGGAGGTTGTGAAATGATCTGTATATCCTCAACGCCTTCCTCGGCTTCGCTAGCAAACTCTCTTATCTCTTCCAACCAAAACGGTTTTACGTTTTCCCGATGACCAGTGAGTTTTAAAGGATGACCCGAAGTTTTATCGATAAGATCAAATGTAAACGGGTCGTCCGGATAGTCCTTGACTTCCACTTGGGGTAGCTAAAACCATCGTATTGGTCAACAAAGCACAGCTACCTAACCAGCAATTAACACTTACTTTGATGATATCTTTGAGCTGAAACACGGACCGATCGTCGGATATCCGACGTACTTTCGATATTAAAATTCTCGCTTTAAACAGAAAGAGATAGCGTTCTTTGGTGATATCTCCAAAACACACTGAGAACCAATCGTGAGCCAATAGGCGTCCCAACTTGTGGATACTGCCACGGTATCCTTCTATGCTATTGGTGAACTTATCGTCTTGCGCTCTGTGTGGGACGCTTAGCATCAACTCAAGCGCTTTCTGCAAATCAGTGTTGTCTTCGCCCAGACATGCACTGTATCTTACCAATTCCTGTGGACCAACCACAAATCAACATTGCTGGGTATTGATAGTTATCCACATATTGCACACTCTACGACTGCGATGTGAGATTGATATGATTTCATGCAAAACAACATTTACTGGTGGTTATGGTGGGCGTTTAACGTTCGGCGAACGAAATGGGTCAGCACTTGGTATTTGTGCAGCCGATGCTAAGAATAAATAGCTAACCGACTATATATTTTTACATTCAAAGTCTAAACGTTATAAAATCTATCAAAATTCAACGATTTTGGTCGCACACACAGATTAAGCACACAGCGGATGAACTTACATGCAATGCGTTTACATTCCCACTCACCTTTAACAGTAATTGGTAGTCGTTTATCCTTTGTATTGGTAACTTTAAGTGCTCGGAAATGGATTTATCGTCGGCTAAACGGGTGGATAGTTCCTGCGATCAAAATAAAACTTCTCAATTTATTTTATGGCACATTACCAGTTTGCTAAATTTTCACTAATATTTAAATCAAAACTAAATTTAGACCCGACCCGAACGCGTTACAAAACTATAAAAAAAATAAGTTGGTTAAATTTTTTTCAAAACTTTGTTGGTGCAACTACAACTAAGTCCAATTAGATAAGTTTGCAATCTGGTTTTATGTTACACTCGATTCTAAATAGTCATATAGAGGTGTTGTTTGCCAAAACTGGTCCATTGCCAAAATATGCGAGCGCGAATGTCGGAAAACGCTGGCGGTGAAAATTCCTTACGCAGCGTAATCGCATCCGAGCCACGTTCACGCGAAATCATTCGAATTGTTGTGATTACCTTGAATCGATTCGATTAATTAACTAGTAACGCGCGCACGACGCGTGCAGCGTGTGTTGTGGTGTTGTAATTCGTAATTCGCAATTGACACGTGTTGGCGGCGGTCGGACTTCGGATATACGCGGGACTAGCGGTCGTATTGAAACTGAACTCGCGGTGAAAACCCGGCGTCGCGACGTCCGTGCTCTATACATAGCCAGTAGCAGGAGTAGGCTAGTTGCGCGTATCGTAAGCCGTAGAGTAAAGCAACATTACGTTTTCATTTCCAAGACGAAAAAATCATACATCACACAAAGTTAATGTAGTGTTTCCTCACATTGTAACCGGAAAGATCGCGACCAACGAGCCAAGAATCGAAGGAGAAAAACAATGTTCGTTGGAGCATTCACTCGAAATGGCGCTTTTCAAGATAGTTAATTGGTTTGTGTTAGGCCGAAATAGTTTTTCTAAAAATATCCACACCCGAAATATTTGTCGACGTTTTATAGCGCCAATACGGCCCATAAATATGTAATGCGTGTTATGACTAATGTACATGCGTGTAAATACGTTTCTCGACCATTATTCCGAATATTTTGATTCATACGCTTGGTGCGCATCGCCTCCGCGCAAAATTCGCTAAATAAATATGCGTTCTAATTTCGGCGTGCGTCTATTTTCGGCTGGTGGCGGCGTCGGACGATTGCGTCAGTTCCTCTGCCATCGACGTTTATTACCGCGAAATAATCATCTTTGCGCACCGTTTATTTGTCGAACGCCACCTGTACGCGGCGGTTTCTTACCTCGAAATAATCCCGCGCGATCAGGCAGGAATCGAGGAAAGCTTGCGCCAACGGCTCCTCCTTACAATAGTTAACGTGTTTGTCAAAATCACGCTCAAGACGCAGAAAAGCTTTACCCAACAGATGCGGTTCATTGGCGTAATACTTTACGCCTTCCATCAAAACCCTAAATAAACAAAAAAAATTAGCTCATAAACAAACCACACATGTGCGTATTGCAAAACAAACTCACGTTCGGTGAAACTCAGCGATTTCTTTGAGATTTCCAAAAATCAGTTCAAAATTATCTTTAATAATTTTCGGTTTGCGCGGTTCCTTATCAGACCCAATCAAATACTTTTGAACAACAAAGTCTAAATCACGCACAAATTCCTGTTCGGTTTCCACTAATTCTTTAACCACCGCTCTACAATTAAAATTTTAAGTTAAACCAATAAATATGTTTATGTTGGTAACATACTGTCTTCTGAAAGCCGCATCACCGGGTAATCCTGTTCCAGGCTGTGGTTCATCAGCAGTTTGTAACACTTGACAAGGTACCCAACCTTGTTTCTTATCTCCATGGACTAGTTTTACTAACCATCTGTAATAATAAACCAATAAATTTTGGGAATTTATTAAATTTTTTTAAATTAAAATCTTACCTTGCATTTAAAGGGTTTCTACTTGGAGAATACCTTGAACTACTTTTAGATTTCTTAGGTTTTAACGAAGATTTATGTTTAGCAGCTGAATTATCCAATAAACTTTCTCCAGTAATATCCAAAGAAGGATCAATTTTACGCCTCCTTAAACCAGAAATTATATTAATAACAAAAAATAACAAACAGAAATGAATTAATAACTTACTTAGCTCCTGGAACTGATGGATCTTCCGTATCTAGTAATTCCACTAAATCACCTTCATTCAAAGTTAATTCATCAGGTGTCATGGCTTTGTAGGTTTGCCATGCCACCAACATTTCCCCCGCATTCTAAAAAACCAATCACTAATAAATACCCAACACAATACACGACACACTATTTATTCATATAATTTAATATTATATTATTTAATATTTTAATTTTTAAAATTTTAATTTATATTTTAACTTCTTACGATGACAGTGTGTGAACATACAACACAAAGCGCGAAAAATTAGTAGGCTTGTTTGGAATGTTTGGAAGATTAGTGTTTTGTTTTTTTTTTCCAAAGGCTACTTGATTGTGAAAATGAAAGTGTTTGTGATGCGTTGCGCCTATTAATAGGCATTTAATAGCGCATGAGTGCAGACCAGTTGCATTCATCAAAATATTG
>JARJDS010009328.1:0-11980 GCA_030264155.1 Atheta pasadenae | reverse complement strand
TTATTAACTTTAATTGTAATACATAAAAACGATTAGAATTTCAATGTTACTCTATCAATTGTATTTAAATCTCACGTTTGTTCAGTGTTGTCAGCAATAAATTCGCCACAACAAAAACATAAAACGCTCCCTCTTCGGTTCTTTGTCGGCGGAGGCACACCCTAATCCTTCCGCAAATTATTACCCAATAAAACAGCGGCCGTTATGCGATCCGGCACGCATTCGCAATCCGTACCGCCGTGTTTTCAAAGCCGAAGCGCGTAAGCTCCAGAAGCTGCGCGAGTTCTGCTTGCAAAATTAGAGGTAAACATCACAAGTCAACCGTTTCGGGCCATCACGGCATTAGCCATCCAAAACGAATTAAAACGTATTCAACTAAAAGGTAAACAAGCGCGCATAAATCAGCCCGGATTTGGTTGTAACCAAGCAAACAAAATGTAACAACAAAGAAAAACTACACACAAAAATAAGTACTTCAGGTAGATATTTATATTTTTCTAAATGTTAAAAATAATATTTGTGTTTGTACGAAACGCACATTCATTAACCAGGAAATGGGTATTTATAAATCAAGACGCCATCTAGCAGGGAAAATGCTATAATTAGTAGTAGGGTGTTTTTCTCCACCTTTCACTCCTCTCCTAACCCTGAAGCAGCGAAAAAACGCTGCGCGGTTTTTTAATGCTCGCCCGAGCTTTAATGGTAGAATGGAATTACATCGAACCCAGTAGCATTAAAAACAAGCACGCCAAGCTCAATGCGGGGCGAGAGGGATGAAAATAAAAATGCAGCCGGCGCTCAAACAAATTTAGCAGTAATTGGAGATAACCGGCAGAATTATATGTCGGATATATATTTTTAGTAAACAGAAATTAATTTACCCTCAATAACGAGCTCTCGGCAAAAACACGCGTTGTTAAGGGTTGAATGTTCAGGGTTCAGCGGCAAAAATCGCTAATGGTAATAGCCTTGCAGTTGGGTATACACATTTTTTTTCAATTTTCAGGGTGAGATAACAATTCTATTAAAAATTTAGAACAAAAATAAAAAAAATTGTTTGTTTTAACTAAATGTTGTTTTTATTTAAATATTAATAACAAAACATATTATATAATAAAATCCCAGACAAAACAAAAAACCGGAAATGTTAAATTTAAGTCCGTTTATCATTGTTTTATATTATAATATTTTTATTAGCAATATAAAATATTAATAATTAAATTTAGAGAGATAAACATTAAAAGTTACAAACCGGAAAACCGGAAAAACAATTTTTTTTTTGTAATTTTAATAGTAATGTTTACGTAATTAAAAATTGTTTTGTGTACAAATGTTTTAATTGTAAACATGTTTAACATTTTGTGACTTCCGGTTTGGTAAATATCATAAATATTCAAAATATCAGTCAATAAAATAATTGAGTATCCAGAATATATTATAATTGTATGCATAAAGGCCTTCAATTGATTTAATTAAACTGTAAATTTAAAATTGTAAAACCGGAAAACCGGAAACCGGAAAACAGGAATATCAAAAATTATTTCTTGTACTATTAATTCTGAAAAAAATCAAATTTCTAAAAGTAAAATTTTTTTATTCATGAATTTAAAAATTTAAGACTTCCGGTTTATTAATAAATTCAAAATGTCTGCTATTTATTGTCACTCAAGCACTTAAAGACCCAAAACGTGAACTTTACACTCGTTGTAAACGTAAATGCTTTCAAAAAGTTTAAAAACTGTTGATTTAAGTCTAAAAATGTGCCGCTGTCTTTATTATTCATCGAACATTTATAGAAAGCATCAACCGCGAGCTTTCCTTCGCGTCTAAGACTTTAAGAGCGTTCGCGAATAACGAACCACGCAAGTGCAAAAACCGTGAAAAACGTCTTAGAACACTCTCGCGAGCAGAGAGGGAAAAAAAAGGTGTGAAATGTGCGAATCTGACTAAATTTCCATCTTGCAAATGTAAACATTGGGTTTTTCACGTTTCAAACCCCAGCGAGAGTATGAAATCTGGATTGGCAACATTGCGTGTGACTGTGACATTCGCAGAATATTGTTAAATCGCCGAAAATTTGTGAATGCCAAACTTTATGCCCGTTGAATACGTTATTGTGCATAAATCAGAGGTTGTGGGGGAAAATTCCGGGAACAAATTTGTGGCACACGAATATAAAAAAAATACACGCAAAAACACGCAGTGCACTGTACACGTTTATGAAGAAACCGTTGGTTGGTACAAGAAAAAACCGGAGGGACCGGAGAAAGCTCTAAAATTTAATTACATCTCGCCGCGTCTGAGCCGCAACGCCGAGGCGAGACGTCGCTTAACGCTGATGCGCTATTAGTTCTACAAATTATGGTGAATATTAATTGCAAGCGTAATCATTTAGCTCCGAGTTACGAGTTACAAGTTACACGCTTGTAGGAAATTTAGTTTTTTTGTTACGAAATGTTCATTTCAAAAAATTAATCTCGTAACGTAAAAACTCATTTATTTCCGGTTTTTATAGTTTTGAAGCTTTTAAAGCTTTAACAGAAATATAATTTAATTATTTAAAAATACATTAGGTACATAAGATTTCCGGTTTTTAGATTTTAGATTAAAAAAAAAATGTAACCCTTTTTTTTGTGATTTAAAGCAAAATTTCATATTAGTCTAGAACAAGTGGGTAACTTCAACAAATATTGTTAAGATTCTGAAGAACTAGCAAAGATGGCGACGGAGAAAAAGTCACAAATCACGTTCAGCGTCTGCAGGCCGCCATATTTCTCACCGAAGAGCGCCATTTCGGTGGAAAATTCATAATGTGCCCATTAAAAGATGCAACGCGGTGGCAATAAATAAAGTCGCGAGCCTCCAACATCCAACATTTTCACCCCCGCAAAAGCTTCAAACCACCCTTAAAAACATTCCAGGTTGGTGTTAGTGGTGGCAAACGTTTTGAAAAACGATGGTGTAATACTGCGTCTACGTGTTTCGTGTTTTACCCGCAGAGGGAGAAAGCTTAAAGCTTTTGAAGGTTAGGGGGTAGGTGTAAGGGATGCTGTGTTTCCACAGCGTCGAAGAAGCGTAAAGCATACATATTAATACATTTACCTTCAAAGAGACAGCAGGGTGCTTATATAAGTATCGGCTCGTTTTTCTTATTTTTTGAGGGTGGTAGAACCGTTTGGTGCGATTCACGGTCAGGGCGCGTACAATAGAAACCGGAGCATAAAGTCTGGCTAACGGATGTTAAGAATTTCCTATCGAACATCCGTTAAGCGGATATCAAAATCCGTAAATAAATTTTAGAAAGCTTTTTCGTTTTTTTTCGTTTTGTTTCCGATTTTTTGGGAAAGTTTTTAAATATAAGTTATTTTAAGTTTATTGAATATTTACTACGGAATGTTATCTATTATTAGGTAGATTTTAAGCTTAGTTTGAGCTTTAAGGTAAAAGTTTCAATTCCAAATTGAAAATTGAAAAAATTCCCGAAAACGATGAAGAATGAAGCAGATTTTGTTGGAAACGTTGTTTATATGCAAAACGATGTCGAGCAAAACTTGAGACTGATGACTATTGCGAAACTTCACTCAACTCGCTCTCTAATTTACCACCACCGCGAAGGGCGAGAGCGAGGGCAAGTTCGAGTCGAGCTCGTAATTTATTTCCATCGCTTCCGAGCTCGCACAAGAAATTGCAAGTAAAGCACTCTTTTGAAGGCTTCGACGCTCAATGACGCGATTTCAATTCCCTCATAATAAACGACCTTAGAAAATTGTGACTTGAACATCCAAATTTCGTTATGAACTAACTCCAACCCCTCAAACGCCATCAACCTTACAAAACTTAAAATTTTCACAAAAAAGTTCGTTTACAAACGTAATAAACTATATGCACTAAACCAATTTACAAAATGACTAGATACCCGGAAAATTAATACAAAATTCAATTTTGATACTCACGATCGAAATCTTTCCTGTTTAGTAAACTAAACTAAAGTAAATTATAGTGATGCAGCAAATCGTTGCTGGGGCGCAAAGTAAGACATTAATCTCCATGTTTTGGACTTGTTTCTAAGATTAATAGTGACCCAAATTATACCCCTAACATCGGTGACTTGCGAGCCTGTACCCGTCGTAGACCTTTACATAATTTCCCGACATCACTCTCAGCAGCAGTGCGGCGAATTGCGCTCCTGCAAGATGAGAAGCAAGTTGATGCGATGATGCCAACGTCCAGTGTTGGCCAGTACTACCAAACCGGAAACCTTTTTCCTCCCAAGCCCTTTAATCGTCCAGAAAGTCCGAACGTTCAGCATGTACGTAACTTGTAAATATATTGCGGTTTCCGCATATAATTAAATTACCTAAACTTTAAGGTATTTTGTAATAAGTTTTTCCGGTTTTACAAAACTCTTCAAAACAATTTATAGTATTTTAAAAAAAAATTAGAAATTACGTAAAAAAACGTTAATTTCTTTTAAATATAAAGTATTTTTCCGGTTTTCCGGTTTTCCGGTTTTTCAAATATTAAGAAAATAATGAAAATGCAAAAAACCATAAATTATTTGTGTAATAAATAGGTACTAATGATTTGTAATAAAAATAATAGTAAAATGTAAAATCGGAAAACCGGAAATCTGTATTTATATTTTTTCATTTAATGTAACACTATAACTGAATATAAAAACAAATGATTTTTTGTTACTTCAACTCTCAATTGCCTAGTAGATGTAAAATTTCACCCCGGAAAACGGAAACTCTTTCAAATCTATTGTGGAGATTTAGCAGTAACAGTATTGAATACGTAGTTATAGTCCAAGCAGGCAATGTATTGTGAAAATCGAGTCTACGTCCCTTTCGTCGTCGTTGTCCTCGTCCTTGAGTATCGCTACAATGCGCGATATACGTTGAGGGCGCGCGCATTTTGCCTCATTTGCTGCCTAATGTAGAAGAAGACGTCACCTTGGGAATTTAAATACGAATTCCGCAATCCCATAACGTCGCGCCAGACAAGTTATTTAGACATAGACGAAATCCCTTCTTCTTACGATTGCGATTACGCCGAGAACACTTTGATCCGCAACATTCCCAAACTCTCTTCCCGGCATTCGTTGTCGCAAGCATTTTATTGATGATTTTCTACATCATGCATAATTCGCATGAAAGAGTTCTCATAGAAACTTGCACAAAGTACATTTGCATTTAGTATTACGAGTATATCATAGTGGATTTAAGTTTTTAAAGCATTCAAAACTATGGTTTTCTTAAATCCCAAAAAATTGCAATAATCTAAATAATATTAAAGCCAAAATATTTTGTGAAGGTACAATTGAAACCCCAAAACCCCGAAAACTTAAAAATTGTACATGTTTATATTTTGTAGAATATCCGTGATTCTAAACTCTTCAATAAATAATATTTATTCCAACTGCATAGTTTTTCGCATTTCAATAAAACTTGAGGAAACATTGAGAAGAACTACGTTTCCATGCCAAAGATTTTTCATCATGTGTTTACGTTTTATACAACTTTTCCACCGAAAAGGCTCTACTACTGCACAACGTTGCGGAAAATCTGTTTATAGGTAAATTGCCTCGTTATGGCCATCCAACCTTGCCAAGCTTGCTCCTAGTCATGTTAAATATTCAAAAGCTTTTGTATACTTCAAAAACAAACGAAACAAACTAAAACTAATAAAAATATTGTAGATTAAAACAACAGCAACATACCTAAGTACAAAATATCATAGTTTTAGTTTTATTTGTTATTCTAAGACTCATAATGATTATAAACTTAGCAAAGTTTTGTAATTTTATCTATCCAAAGCTTTTGTAAAATGTTCAACGCCTCGGTTAGTTGGTGGGTTTTGCGGTAAGGTGAAACAATTGCGTTAAAGTTGTTTATCCAATTAGTAGTGATAATTCGGCGTGTTAGTTTATGCTCGCGTAAACTCTTACGCGAAAGCTTTGGCTAGAAAGCTTCGGCTCTCAGTCGCGTTTCGCATTTTGCAGTTCGTAGTTGAAGCGCAACTTAAAAGCAAGTTTCGCTTCCCTAAGATGGTTGGGAAATTCGACGCGAGCTGAAGAAAACTCGTGCGCCACGTACGGCGGCACGTGTAAAAAGCGCACACGTGCGCTTCTACAATTCCTGCTTTCAAGACTTCCAAGACCAAACCGAAAGTCTTGGAGTAAACTTTGGTGTTGAAAACGGCTTGAAATTCTAGTCCACACTATCGTGAAGTAACTCATAAGACTTTAAATCAACTCTCACTATGACAGACAAAAAAAAAACACACAAAAAAAACCTTTTATAATAAACCGGCGTTATGATCCTCAGTATTCTTGTAATCATTAATGTTTAACGCTTACCTAGTAGAAGGAAACAAAATCCAAAGTAGCAAGCTCGCCATAGTCGATTTTTGTCCTCCATTTTGATTTCTATTCAAGGCGTGACACCTACAATCGATTTATATTAATTCAATAATTTATATTCAATTGAAGAAGTGTTTTGAAGCGTTTTAGGGTTGTGGTGCGTGCCGTCTATCCGGAACCTGGCATCCTCTTAACGCTTTCGATGGTGAAGGCGCCGGGTTAACTACCAAAAGTTAACCTAAAACAAAGAAAACAATTATAAATAAAATAATCCTTACATTCTCAATTAATGTATTGTATATTTAGTTTAACTAAAAATCTTTCCAGGTTTAGTTAGCATGTTAACGTTTATTTACTCAAGACAAGCTTTCCCAAAGCTGGGAAAGCTGCTTTCAGTCGTGGATGGTGGTGCCACCTCCGTCTTTAATTTGACGCGATTCTCCGGTTTTCCGGCCGCATTTCCATACTATTTCAATTCGTGCGCACAGCCTTTATATCGTTAATGCAAATTTACAAGAACTTTCCACTTAACATTCGCTCATTCGCGCGCACCCCTTTCGCGTATCGTATCGACAGACTGTTGCTGGCTGTACCATTGAAGCCATCCATCCTTCAACTGGCAGCTAGTAACCAACAACCCAACAACTTGCAACGGCAGTCGATACTTTGCTTTGTGTGGTTTAATGTAAGCTCAGAATGTGCTTCGAATGTGCTTAGAAAGTGTGCCTTAAATGCGCGCTCTATTCCAGTGTGTTCCTAGGACGTGCTTCGCCTGAAACCCCCGAAAGTTGCGCATTAAGCTGTCGTAATTTATTCCTTTCTTTTATAAAGGGTGAAGGATATTAACTTGCTTCCAATCTCACACGAAACATTGGATACACGGCCGATTTATTCCGACCGCAGCCAACGTTAGAAGCGCACTGAGTTTCAGGGTTGCAAGGTTTCAATCCTGATGGAAATGAGACTAAGTGTTTTCTTAGGTTCACAAGGCTTTCAATGAGTTTCAACCACAAATATGGCTTGAAAATAAGAAAAAACTATTTATTAACTAACACGTTTTAATATCAATACTTTAGTAACAAATCTAAAAATATATTTTATATTAAAATATTACTTGCATTGTAAGCAAAAACTCGCAATATCTTACAATTGCTTGAAAAGCTGCCAAAAGTGTTTCTACACTTGAAATACTTAAATCTGTGCTGACTTTTATAAAAATCCAAACCCCAAATAAAAAAAAATACAAAAATACTATGCAAAACCTTAAAAATCCAAAGCAATGTTATTAGCCATGCTCCTAAAAACGTCCTAACTCTTCTAAATCTTTTGTTATGCGCCATTTCCCAACTCCCATTTTCTTTTCCATTTTGACACTTGACTTTGACTTCTACGACTGAATGTTCCACTCTCTTATATTCGATAGTGGTTATGTGCGAGTAGATATTGACTCGGCGCACCTATATTAGGTTAGATTCCCGGATATCTAGGATATCTAGAATATCAAAGATGTAGGTCTCGGAAACGCAGAACGCCGCAAAACGAGTGCTATTTTTTCTCGTCCTTTTGTTTGGCCACCACCAATGCGTCGATCTGCCAATAACCGTTTCGCTTTATTATCAAGGCGGCGGCCGCGACCGTGCGGCAGTTTGCTTTTATTGGCACATAGTTTAAAATATCAATCGAATCATCCATATCACGTCGACGCCAACAGAAACGCAGCCAAAGAGCTTTGCTACCCCGAGAGGTGGTGCTTTAAAGCCGGCTTGAGAGGTTTTTTTTTGGAAACGAAAGGACTCTTGGGAGTCACTAAAATAAATTTGAAATTTTAAAAATTCAACGAAAATTGACATTTCGACATAAACCATTTCGAAATTTTTAAATCTTAAAAAACTTTTGAAACATTTCTGGGATTAATGATTTTTAGTTTTTTATTGTGAAGAATAAAAACTTGAATGTTTATGACTTTTATGGTGTGCATATAGTTTTGATAGTAATAAAATTATTTCTAGGTTTATGATAATTTTATAAAACAATTGTTATGTCCGGATTGCCAAGTCCGAGTGTGAGTTATCGTTTTAACACCCCCTAGAGTATCAACTTCGTTTCGTCTTTATAACAATCATTAAGTTTTATACTCGCCGCCGTCATATTTACGCCGAACTTTGGCTACATTTACAATTTTACACTTTAACATAGCTGCAGGGAAAGCGTGGTGAACGTGATGAATATGCGCCGAATGCCCGAGTTTACTGCCGCCCCCTATCAATTGTACCCTGGGCCACGTCTCGGCAGACAACAATTTTATAACTTCATGAATTTTAATTAAGTTTTCCACACTTTCACGCATCTCGTTTGCATGATAGTGGCACGTATAGCGCTCAACGTTCAATTGTTTGTTGTCGTTCTCAACATTCAAGCAATCAAAATGTTAGAAAAAAACAAAACAAAACAAACAAAACAAAATAAAAACAAAGCACAAAACAAAATATTTTGATTGTTCAGAAAAAAACA
Source organism: Atheta pasadenae (assembly GCA_030264155.1). Taxonomy (NCBI): domain Eukaryota; kingdom Metazoa; phylum Arthropoda; class Insecta; order Coleoptera; family Staphylinidae; genus Atheta; species Atheta pasadenae. The sequence goes on along the minus strand of JARJDS010009328.1, from coordinate 3,105 downwards.
ACGAAATAAAACAAAATGTGTTTTTAGTAAGTACAAAGACGAAATTGAAAATTAAAATTGTAAATTATGCATGACAAGAACAAGGTTATCTGTGCAGTTTTCCGTTTCCAGATTATCCTCTTCGAAAGGAAATTGTTTCCGTGTCTTCTAAGTGTTGCGCCCGAGCATTCAAAACCGAAACTAAACGAGAAACAGAAGTGCGAGCACACAAGTTGAAACGCGAGTGCAGTACTGGGGTAGAAGAAACAAACGCAATTAGGATGAGCCGAGTGTGATTGCGCTCAAGGCGAGAAGAAGGGTGAGTGGATACAGACTTGTGGGGTGTGCACTTGAAGCTGCGCTCGAAATGAACTGATCATTCTGAGACGCCAGTCGAGGACACACAATTGTGCTCGACGCCTCGAAACTCAAATAGCCATCGTAAAGTTTCTACTTCCACCTTGAGAACCAACACCCCATCCCTCCAACAAGGAATGTAAATAAATTTATAAAAAAATATTAATAAAAACAATTAAATTACACACTCAAAATAAATTTCAATACTAGTTTTTTGTTAAAATAAAATATAATTATTCAAATAAATAATTTTTTTAATTTTTAATTTTTTATTCATGAAATTCACGAAATTTTTTTAGAAAAAAATAATTTTTTGTGACAAAATAATTTATTCCATTTAGTTTTTGTTTGCGTACGGAAAGAGTTGCGTGCTCTTTTGCGCACACATGCTCCAGCCACCTCCCAAATTATACAAGCTGATTACTCGCAATTAGCAACTGAGCAAGCAATTCATTACAACGCCGACGCCAGCGTCGCACCAGCCCGCCATTCAATTCAACATTCAACAGTGAATTTGCGCACGCCACCCAACCGCCCCCACACTTCAGCTCTGCCGGCAGTTGTTCTCGACGTTTTAAAGTGCCGGCAAAGAAATTACTTGTCGTAGTGAAGGGGTAAACTTCGTCAACGTCAACTCACTAAATTCAACTAATTGTTAAAAAACTCAAATTTACGAGTTTCAAATTTTAAAATGACTGAATTCAAACCGGAAATATTTTTAAAACATAACTTCCGGTTTAGATTTTTTTAGATATTTAATCATTATTATATATCTATAATTAAATAATTAAATATTGTGTACACAACTTATTTTTTATTAAAAAATGATAGTTTTCCGCTTTTCCGGGTTTAAAATTTTGTAAAATTTAATTAAATTTTTAAAAAATATTTCATTAAATTAAACAAAAACATTAACTTATAAATATTATTTGTTATTTCCGGTTTTCCGGTTTTGTTATTTTTGGATTTTAGAGGTTTAAAAGTTACATTTTAATTTTTGGTAGTGGTTTGAATCATAGTTCCAAACAAGTTCGAATGATAATAAATAATTTGTGCCTGTTTTCCGGTTAATTAAACCGTAAATAATTTATTTTAAAATTACTGGTTGATTCTTGATTGAAAAAACAAAAAAAGCTCACAACATTTGTGCCAAACAGTTCTGTATCTCAACCCCCAGCAGCTAAACAAAAGTATCAATTTATAACTAAAAATTCTGACTTGGAAATAAAAGTTTAGCCACCCTTATGAACGCAACCCACAATCCACGAGCAAAAAGACTTTATACCCAATGCGGCATTTATTGAATTATTTATCAATCAAGTTTAATGCGCTGTGACAGTTCTGCATACCCTCGAGTCCTTCAGCAAACAGAGCCAAGCTGCGTGCATTTTACATGCGCCTGCATTTGGCATTCATCCCTCCAAAAACAGAAAACAAAAAAAACAAAAATCAAACATTAACACTTCAAAAAGCGAACGGAAAGTGTTAAATAATTAAAATGTCCAAAATGTCCAAAACTTTTATATTCAAGCCACTTCATAATAAATAACCAAACCTAAATTAATTAAAATGTCAATTAAAATATGTCAATATTTTTGTTTGATTATTCTTATTTATTTACAATTCATTTGATATGATTTATTTCATTCATTAGTAAAGATATTGAATATTAATCAATTTGCAATGAGGGCAGAGGGATGAGGGTTGAATAATATTGTGATATTTTGACACGCTGGTGTGTATTGTAATTTTTCGGATCAAAACGTACTTAATTGTATTGCGTCATTTCATTATTGATAGTGCACGCCACTCTTTATTACGAGAGTAATATGATTGAATTATTTTTGGGGTGTTTGCTGTTTTTTACGAATTGCATACATTGGGTGAGGTGACATTTTCAAAAAACAACTCGTAAACAGATTACTGATTTTGTCGAATTTTGTTTACCGGTTTATTTAGGAACAGTTTTTAATTAATTGCAAAAATACGGAAAGTTTTTACAAAAACAAAACAAAAACAAACAAAACATAACATAGATAAAACAACAAAAATTGTTTGTAAACATTTGACAGATTTTACCTTTAATATTTTCATGTTTAACATACACACGGATATTTATCGGAAAACGCGTCAAACTTTTCCGGTATGTGCCATCGGATGAATAAACTTTTGACGTATAAAAAATCACAAAACTACCCCATACTTGATTATATTTACATGATTAAATTTAACATACTAATAAAATTATTTTAAATTTGTAAAATCTAAACTTAATGATCAATATTTTTCTTAGTTTGACTACAAATAAAATATACAAAAACAAAAGAGAAAAATTATTTAAATATTTAATGTCCAGAAAGAAAATTAACGATAAAACAAATGCAAATCGATTAAGCGGAAAATTCATCGGCCGGGCTCAAAATAACGACGAAAACTTTTTTGAACACAAATATGAATAATGCTTCAGTTTGATGTTCAAGTTGATTAGAAAAGTTTTTGAGATAATATCTCATCTTTTCTTGTTCGGTTCCAACGCTTGTCCTCTTGCTATTTTTTGTAATTTTTATGTGTTAAACAATTAATCACGCTTTTGTTTGTTCTCATTGTAGCTTTTTACGTTTTTCTGGCGTAATTAACAATAGGAAATGATCAAATTGCAGGGGCTAGAGCTGATTTTCGTTCTGGTCCGGCGCGCACTGCTTGTTTGTCGAGTTGTGGGTGTCGACCGACACGAAATCACGAAATGAATTCATTCCACGGATTAATTAA
>JARJDS010009317.1:0-10328 GCA_030264155.1 Atheta pasadenae | reverse complement strand
GCAATTGAAGCAAAGGCAAGCTCTAAAAGGAGTGTTCAAGTATGCTAGCTCTCCGCGGGCCGGATAAAAACCGTCCGCGGGCCGGATGTGGCCCGCGGGCCGTAGTTTGGAGACCCCTGATCTAACACAACAAATTATTAGGTAAAAAAAACCTTTGACAATTGTATTGAGTTGTTGATTTGTGTTTTGTTTTATTTTATTTTAAGATCTCAAAACGAAACAAACGACAATCTTCTAGATTCTTCAAATTTTGTGCTAAAAACAAAGAAAATGGCATTTGTTTTTAACCACACTGGGTATTTCGTTTCATTGTTCAACTATGCGTTAAGTGAATATTTATCTTGAATCATCTTTATATATCATACTTATTAATAAAATAAATATAAATATAAGGAACGTAAAAAAGTCTAAGTATAACAAATGAATCTTGGTGTATATTGTTGTAGGTCAGTGACACGCATACTAAAGATAAGGAATAAAAATTTAAAAGATAAAATTACAGATAATGGTTAAGATAAATATTTAAATAATACGCGGATAATAACAGTACAAGTGATACAGTTTATTAAAGTTTTTGCTTTGATTGAACAGATTATAAGTTAGGTTAAGCTTAGAACGCTTCCTGGTAACTAAGTTAACTGCAATGTAAGATAACTGCAACGTTTTGTGTTGAAATACTAAGAAAATGAACTAGTCATCCGAAACTGAGTTTGAATCACGGGATGCATACGTAGTTCATCCGCCATCATCCATCCACCATTCGCCTACGTGACTGTAAGCACGTTGAACCTTTCTTTCTTTCTTTCTTTCTTTCATCAGTTACTAACGGCACTATGTCTTCTACTAATACTAATACTAATAATAACATTTATTTCTTTTGTTTTTTTTGGTTAAGTGAGTTAAAGTCTTAAAGATTTTAAATTTTGTTTTTATTTGTTTAGAAATAATACATCAAAACAATTGACAATCGTTTACTGCAATCGTGCGTAACATAACAAACAAAAAACAAAAACAAAACAATTGAAGTCTCCAAATATTGTGTTTTGTTTTATATCAAATGTAGTTTCTTATTGATTGTCGTTTGTTTCATAAAGAAAAAAAAAACAAACAAATAACAAACAATTGGAAACGATCAGAAATAAAATGAAACTTTATTCGTTATACCTATATTTCGTTGTTTATTTATTTTTTTTGTTTTATAACAGTTTAAGGTGTTAGGTTTTTTTGGATTTTTGTTTTAGAAATGCAACAAAATAAAACGAAAATATTTTAAAGTAATATTATTATTTTATATAATAATTTATATATAAAAAAATCGTAAGATTTTTGGACAAATTTTGCACGTTTAAATTAAAAAAGTACAAAATTGTCATGTAATTGTTAATAAAAAATGAAATATACAAGAATAAACAAGATATTTTCCAAATTTCAAATCATTTGGTTGAAAATTGTCTGAGTTATTAGTTAAAAAATGGAGTTTTGAGAAAAACGCATTTAATATCCGCTTTAATTCAATAATTGGCGATGTGGTTTTATGAACATTCTATAGTGGCCTAAACCCTTAAAGCTATGTTTTGTTTCAATAGGTAACTAACGAGAAACAAAACAATAGATGTCTAACAAAATACCTATTACCTATATTTTGTTTGGAATCCAAATAAAAAACAAATGACTACCAAACTTTATTTTGTTTTGTTGTATATACCAAATGTATTTTCTTGTTGATTTTCGTTTGTTTTATAAAGAAAAAAAACAAACAAATAACAAACAATTGGAAACGTTCACAAATAAAAATAAACTTTATTTGTTATACCTTTATTTTCTTGTTTATTTATTATCTTTTGTTTTATATCAGTTTTTAAGCTAAAAAGTGTGATTTTATGAACATTCTATAGTGGCCTAAAAGCTATTACCTTAAAGCTATGTTTTGTTTCCACAGACAACTAACGAGAAATAAAACAATTGATGACTAACAAAGTACATACCTATATTTTGTTTGGAAACCAAAAAAAAACAAACAAATGACAAATAAAATAACAAACTTTATTTTGTTTTGTTTGGTTTCGAGTGTATTTTATAATCAAAACAAACGAATGACGTAAAATAAATTCAAAGAACTATATATAATCTTTTGTAATTTTTGATAATAACATTAACCCACAATTGTAATCATTTCATTATTGATATGTTGTTTATGTCGAAAAAATATTATTTCAATAAACGTCATTTAATATATTTTTTTAAATAATATTTAAATGTACATTGTCAGAGGTGCGTGCAAGGTGCAAAAATCGTCAAGGTGTCTTTCGATAAGAACGATAATTACATTTGCTGCGCGCGACGCTTGCGCTAATTGTAATTGTAAATGTAAATTGATTGTAACCGAACGCGCGGCCAAAGTCACACGACGACGTCGAGCGCGCAAACTCGACTAAAGTTAAATGTTTCTTCCTTTTTTTCATCGACTTTTAATGACACTTACAATTGCGAATGTTTGCTTATTAGAGTACATAACGAATAATAATTATGATAACAATTTCGTGGTATTTACTACATATCTTATGTACCTACAAATTTGCACTGCAACTTGTTGTTTACCACTAAAACTACGAAACATCGCAAAAAGTTCCGATCGGAAAACTACGCGAAAATATCGACAGTTTTACGCAATTAGCTTGCTTACAACTGAACAATGTGAACCACATGAGTCATTATTTATTTATTTATTAATATATTTAAATGTCTTATTGGTTCTAGAAGTATTTTAGTTTTAATGTTTGAGCTATTTAGTTTTTTATCTGTTAAGTATTATGTTTTATGGCAAATATTTATTTAGCTAATCATTTGTTTTTGTTACATAAACATATAAAAAAAACAAATGACAATCAAAGAGTATGTATTAGTATCAGATTTTACTACTGATCGTCATTTGTTATCAGTTGTTTATTTTTTTTTTCCAAGAAAACAAAACATAATACCGTTATTTTGAATTCAAATGTTTTATTTTGTTTTAGAACGAGAGTTTACCATAAAACAAATGCTCGATTTTATGTTGATTGTCAATTGTTATCACTCGTTAAAACAAAAAAGAGTTGTGTGTAAACAAAACAAATGATTTCACCATCAAATATCCTCCTTGACTCAACAAAACAAAATTTGTTTGTGCATTTAAAAATACTGCTTTCATTTTAAATAATTTCAAGTTCAAATCAACTCGTTTACAGGTTTACACCTTTAACGCGTTCCTAATTAAACTTAAGTATTCTAAGTTCCGGACATTACAATGGTCGTCTAGTCATCGCCATCGGCCATCAACATTGACAGCTAGTAACAAAGTAATTCAACCTACAACATGTATTTTTACTTGACATTGTAACTAAATGAATACTCGTAGGTAATAATCGATATCGATAACTACAGTTGTTAATAACACTGTTATATACTTTAAAGAAGTTTATACGTTTTTTGTTTCTTTTCTTTTATGACTTGAAATCAACAATTGTTTTATAGTTTTTTTGTTCACTTCAATTTGAAACAAGTGAATAAAACAAACGACAGTCATTTAGTTGGTTTGTGTACAAACATAACAAGTAAATACATGTAACAGTTTTCCTTTGTTTTGTTTCTTCTTGTGTTATTGACGTAACAAACAAATGAAAACTGTTGAGTTATTGAAACAAGAACACAAGAAAATAACACATTGTTATTTCAAACAAACATTATCAAAGATTTCAAATGTTTTATGGTTAAATACTGTAAACCACAAACAAACAAATGACGTTATGTTTTTGTTTTGATTACCTGGCAACTGTTATCATTTGTTTTGTTTGTTATTTAAAGAAAATATCAAAAAAAAACAATTGAAGTTTTAATGTTTTTTATCATGCCTAGTATGCTGAGTAGAATTACGTAACATCTAATAATTTTTCAAACAAATAACTAAATAACTTCGTAGTTAGCTAATAAATAAGTCAATAATTTAAATATTCGTGTGACTTATAGATATAGAAGTAATAACTTGCAAGTTGGAATTTTCCGGTTTGATCTCACAATACACGATAAATCTTGATACATTGTCAATAAATTGTTTAACAGATTATTGATAATTAATTTCTAAAGCGTACAATTGTTAAATATCAAAATAATTATTTTAGCTTTACAATTTAATTAATTGTAGATACTTAGTTACAATAAAAATTTAATGAGATTCAATGAAGTGTACAGCAATTGTTTTAATTTTAATTTTCTAGACATAAACAGTTAACGAAACAATTGACTATTACCAAAAAAAAGTTGAAATCAACAAAACAAAGTACTGGCGTTTTTGTGTTTTGTTTTGGGTTTAATGATGCAGAACATGCAAACGTTTGTGTTTTGTTTTTGTTTAATAACAGAAAACAAAACAAAACAAAAAATCGTTGGGTTGTTATTGTAAATGACGTAACAGACAAATGTATTTATCACTTGTTTTTTTTTTATTTGGAAACTATTTTAACTAATAACAAATCAATGAAAAACAATGCAAAAATTAACAAAAAACAATGTTTGGTATTTGTATTTTGTTTTTGATTTGATACAATCTACGATATACGAAATAATTGTTCAAGTTTAAGTTTGTTAACGTAAAGAATGTTTAGTGCAAATACTTAACCGATACGAAGTTACGCCGAGTGATGGGGAATGTGTGAAAAGATGTTTAGCGTTATTGTGCGCGTCGATTTTTATTTGTTTATGCAAACGCAGGAGACGACGACATTGGCGGCGCACACAACACACACACTTACATACTTGGTTGTGCTAATGGAAAATGGCGATAAGTCGCCATCGCACACACAACGCAACAACAACGCAGACATGTGGCGGCCATGAAAACTTGTTGAAAATCACATTTTCGATGAGAATTCAACAAAAACTAACATAAAACGCAAATACAACACTAATGACATACAAAAACAAAAAAAAACAAATGAAACCTAAATTAAAATTTATTTTTTTAAAATCCAAAAATTTATTTTATTAAAATTCAAATTGTTTAAATCTTTGTTTTGCGGTTAATGTAACTTCAATATCTTTGTTTATTTAATTATCACATGTGTCAAAAGTTAGTACTTTCTAATGAACTCACGAGACATGTTGTGCTACTTACATTTTTTTGCAATAGTTTTAGGTAATTAGGGTCTAATTATAAACATTATATATAAATAAATGTGCGAACAAAAACAAACAATTGAAAATATTTTTGGATATAGGTATACTACGTTTGGAACAAAAACAAAACACCAAACGCCAAATAAATCAATAATAACTCAAGATAACAGCAAACAAACAAAACACACTAATACTTCGACTTTAATTAATTCTTTGTATTGGTGTAAACAAATATTTTGTTTTCTTTTGATTTTGTTTGATGTTATAGAATAGAAAGGAAAACAAAAGTACACAAAGTTAAAAAAAACAATTGATAGTCAATTGTTTTAATGTTATTGAAGGAAACAATTGACGATCACACAAACAAAACAGTTTTGTCTTTGATTAATTCTTTGTTTTAGTGGGGCAAACAGACAAATATTTTTGTTTTGTTTTGTTTTTGTTTTTGTTTGACGTTGTAGGATAGATAAGAAAACAAAATCAACAACTGATTCGTTTTATTAAAGTTTAGTCAAACCGTATACAAAAAAAAAAAATAAACAACTAGCAGTCAATTGTTTTAATATTACTGCCAGAAACAATTGACGATCACCTAAAAAAAATCAATAAAAACTCAAATAAAAACAAACAAACAAAACACAAACTCAAACAAACGTATTCTATTTTTCTGTATCTTATGATTTTGTTTTGTTTTTGTTTCTGTGTATGACGAAATGTTAAAAACTATGTTAAAAAGTATTCGTTAAATAGTTGCCTAATAATCGCAATAAGATCAATAAAATAATAAAAATTCTAAAGTGCAACAAGTGTGAATTAACAAGTTTATTGTTAACAAGTCATAAAAATTGTCATTGTTAATATAAACACCTAACTTAACCTAACTTAACTTGAAGTAACATAACATAACCTAACTTCACTAAATCGCATTTACTGGTAGGTATATATCTCTCAATCATTGTGGTAAGTTGTGAATCGTGTACGTTGTTAAATAATTGCTCATCATTTTGCAATTATTTTTATGCGCTTGATGCAACAATGTGTGCAATTGTTAACAAACTATCGTATCGACGTATCGTATAGTATTATTGTGTGTCGTGTAAAATTAATTGCGGTGGAAATAAAGTACGATCGATGAGTTGGTTGTTATTGTCGTTTGTCATTAGCATTTATTTCTATTTGTAATTAACATTGACCGTCGTCAGCTATTATCCAACGATTAATCGACGGCGGTCGACAATCGACAATCATAATAATAACATTAGCATTGGCATTAACATTTTCAACGATGTGCTTAATATTGATATTCATTAATGCATTAATTGTTGCACGATGACTATCATTGTGGTTATCTATTTATTACGTTTGTAATTTGTAATTGTTAATTGCATAGAAACAAAAAAAATAATTTAAAATAAAAACGATAAACGTTGGATTTATTTATGAATCTATAAATAATCAAATAATAGTGTTTGTGTTGTGGACTTTGATCTTGTTGCTTTGTTTTAATATTTGCTTTTGCGTTTGTTTTTCAAGAAAAACATCGCCATCTGCGATTTATTCACATTTGTTGGTTATGTCATTACGTAAATTTTATTGTTTTTTTTTAATTTTATGCTTAAACCACGTTTAATAAGCAAAGTAAATGAAGTAAACGATTATTAATCGTTAATGGTTAATGGTTGACCAGTATAACTGGTTATTTTTAATATTTATTTCAATTTTGATAAAATTAATTTTTATTTAGGGACGAACAGTATACAATGCGCCCTCTTGTGTTCACAAACCAAACTAAGCAAGTCATACACATTCCAGGGTAGTATTTATTCAACAGAGTTGTAACAATTCACTATCAAACAAATAAAAACGCAAATATTTTTACTTACTACAAAATAATTATTTTGTTCTAGAACATCCTTAAATTTTTTTTTTTTTGTTTTCATTCAAAACTTTTAATCTAATCAGTATAGTTCAATAATGCTAACACAGATGGCGTTTAATGTTCTGTTTTCTAACAAACTTTAAAAATTAAAAATTTATGTAGGCAACTTTACATGCTTTCATATTAATTAAAAATAACTAAATAAATGAATATTAGGATTTTTGCAAATTAATAATTTTTAGACGCAATAGTTATTGATTTAATGACAAACACTAAATATTTTACATTTAATTATTAAACAAACGAGTCGAATGTCAATTAATTGACTGACATTGAAGGTATTTCCGATTAGTCCATTCCGTTCATAATATAAATTAAGCATACATTTTTTAAAAATAAATTTAAATATTAAATAATATTTTGTTTGACTTTGCACAGTTATATTTCGTGTTTGTTATTATGGTTCCGGAACAAGAGATAAACGATTGCGGAAGATGCAAAACATATCTTGATTTAATAATATATTTAATTATTTATTTATACAGAAACATTCGAATCAAATTATGGTTTTGATTTTAAGTTTTGAACTTTGCATGCTTGGTGATTTGAGATTTCAATGACTCACTCGTCACTGAGAGAGAATGGACACGGGTTTAAAGCTAAAGATCAACAACGAAGCATGGAAAGAGAAGTTACGAGATGAAAAAAAATGACATTGACCAATGACCACACAAGTTTCTTTTCTTGTTTGCGATTTTTGTTTTTATTATTTAAATTTAAAAATACACAAACGCCATCTACCGGCGTCGGTTTTATTTTGTTGCTTGTTTTAATTTATAGTGCAGGATTTAATTCACAATTTGTAGAACAGATTTACGTTTTATAATTCGTAGATTTGTATGGGATTAGTAATATTTGCTAATTCCACTAAATGGTTATTATTATTCATGGAAGTTAATTGTATTGACAGTAGAGAAACGGGTAAACATGTTGATTCCTAAGATTTTCTCTCGTTAATTATTCGCGAAATAAAGTATGCAATGACGTCGTTTGTTAATTTACATACAAAAATAGTGTAAAGAATTAAATTATTCGGGAGATAAAAAAAGTAAGATTTTTTTTGTTATTTTTTTCTAAATAAATTTCAAAATTAGTTGCGCCATCTATTGGTTAAATTTATAATTTTTGTTAATTTCTAGCATTGCGTTTATTTGTGTTTTAAAACAAAACTAAGCATTTTATTTAACATACCAGAGTAGTATTTAGTCTACAGACTAGTAACAATATACAAAGAATCATATTATTTTTATTTGTAATTATTTCATTTTAGAACTATCACTGTAATCATTATAGTTATGAAATTCGACAATAGATGGCGTGTGTTGCGTTGTTCTTAAACTAAATTTTAAAAAATAGTGTATACTTGCATTCAGAAAAGTGTAAAGAATTAAATTATTCGGGATATAAATAAAGTAAGATGACATTTTCTGTTATTTCTCTCTAAATAAACTTCAAAAGTAGTTACGCCATCTATTGGTTAAATTTAGAGTTTTGGTTTAATTCTAGCATTGTGCATTAGTTATTTCATTTTAGAACTGTCACCACTATCACTATAATCGTTATAGTTTTAAAATTCGACAATAGATGGCGTGTGTTGCGTTGTTTTTAAACTAAACTTAAAAAAAATAGTATATATTTGTATTTAAAAAGTGTAAAAAACTTAATTCTTCAAGAAATATATTAGGCGTAATTAAAAAAAATAGTTAAGCGTAATTTTTGTTATTTATTCACAAATACTTTAAATTTATCATTTGCAATAATATTGGCGCCATCTATTGGCCAATTTATGAACAACAAAGGATAACAATCATAAACGAAACAAAACAAAGTTAATTTATTAAAATCTTATCTTTTAGCTTTATTTTAATTCTAAAATATAAATCAAGTTAAATTTCAAGATATAATGTGGTTATTTTCGTTGTAATTCGATTATTAATTATCAAAATAAATATAACTAAACCACAAAATCTTTAAAATTAAATTTTAAACCCGAAAACCCGTGATTAAGTTGAATGACTGTTGGTAGTCAGTAAACAACTTAGTAATTCATTCGGTAAAATCAAAAAAAAACTTTCAACCTTTCCAGTTTCTGAATATCTGATTAGGTGTTTTACATTTTTACTACCTGGGTCAACGGCGATTAACATTTTCAACTCGATTTCAACGCCAAATCATTATGAATGTAGTTGTTATTGACCGTGAAACTTCCAAAGCAATAATTTAACTTTTAAAAACTTCAATTCTCACCAAATTGATACATATACTCCATAATCAATAATAAGTAATACTTCATTTGTTTTTTTTAACTTTAACATTTTGTTTTATTTTCTTTTGTTTTATTTTCTTTTGTTTTGTTTTGTTTTATCTGAACAAATATAATATTGATAAAATTTAATTTATGTTTGTAATGACGATACGATATATTTGACTAACAAAATATGAGAATTGTTCTAACCAATCAAAAGTGATTGCATCACAAATCACATTTATTTTTTGAAAATTTCAATATTTTTTGTTAACGAAATACGCCGTGAACTTCAAACCTTAAAAAAATTATCAACGAGTTGAAAAATTTCAATATAGAAATAAATTTAAAGACGTCAAAAGCATAATTATTACAATAATTATCAATAAATTACCAAAATAATCAAAAAAAACAATGAATTATTAATATTTCATTAATATTTAAAAAATTTCTTGATTATTTTGTCTTTGTTTTGATTTTTTTTAGTTAAATTAAATTTTATATTAATTTTAATGACATTAATTGTTATTGGTTTACAACAGATTTAATTAAAACGTAAATTATTACACAATAATTGCGGTGATTAACGTCATTAATGTAAAAACACGCGATGGTTTTCATTATTACGGATTATTTTATTAATAATTATAATATTTATTTATTAATTTAATTTTAACAATTTTTAAACATAAATTTTGTGTAATGTTAGTTCAGTTGCCTATATTCACTTACATTTTGTTGTTTCACTGTAACGCTTGGTGCCATCTAGTAACGAATGAGTGTATTAAAGTTTTGTCGATAATCAAGGGAGTTTTCACGGAATTTTGTGGCGTTTTGCATTTTGACAGTGTGATAACACCTGATGACGTGAGAACCAATGACAACCTCATCGATCAAACATATAACTGGATTTTGTGACTTTATACTGAAAGTATTTATCGTAAGTTAAAATAAAAACATGGCGAAGGCCAAACAAGTGCAATTACAAGTCGATGT
>JARJDS010009304.1:0-14624 GCA_030264155.1 Atheta pasadenae | reverse complement strand
CTCGCAAACAATACCAAACAAGCGCCCGCCGAACGATACGTGGCCTCGTCTCTTCGGGAATCGGTATTATTACATTATAATGTTTGTTGACGTGTTACCTCATTGCGCGTTATATCGGAGCCGGTCTTTTTTTAGTTCAATGCCCGCCTCCACCTCCTCTCTAACCACTTACTGGTACGGCTTTGGCTTTACATAACGAAACGAGCGATCGTGCGAACCGTATGGACGCTGACAGTGCGAATACTGGGCCGGCCATTCCGACATGCTTTTTCGACCATGCTCTCGCTCACCACCCAATGTCTGTTTTGACTCTTCAGCGCGGACATTGAAATGCCGACAACGCCAAACAACCAACCAGCCAGCACACACCGGTCGCTCGCACTCGTACAGGTTGTGCGTATATAACGTATATAAAATTGGCCCGGAGACATGCACGAAGGTCGCAAAACACCTCGAAATCTCCACCTCTTACTTTTTACCATGCAAGAAATTCGTGTACGCGTCCGCCTTGGCGACACGTATTCGAACTGTCACACCGGTTTTAATCTTTCATCGAAAAAATATAACATTAATGTAATATCGGTTCTGGAAACTGGTAATGGCATTAATCGATAGTGGTATTAGTAAGAATTATTCAATATATTGTAAATAATATCATTGCTGCGATATTATAATTAACGTTGATTCTGCTTGCTTACCAAAGAGAAAGAGGTCAATCTTTTAATCAACGACAATACCAATGCTTTACCATGGCAATACAATATTGTTGTGTTACAACCTTGTTTCTCACTAGACTTTTACGCGTGTTTTATTGTTGCTACGCGCACTCGTTTGTTTTGTGTGAGCTGCGCAAGGTAGGTAATTGCAAGATCGAGAAAAGTAGACGTCGCCGAGGGTCTTATCGTATGCCTCGAACAGCGAACGTGGCCCCCAGACAATTTACTACCTGTAACTAGTATACGAGCACATGGCGAAATTGGCATTGATTCTGTGATTATTTATTCTGATGACCCCGTTCTGAGGCGCAGACCGGCAGACGAATCAAATGTAATTCTTGTGATAGAATCCACGGAGAAGACAAACCAAGACAAGAAGAAACCTCAACTAAGAGTTAAGAGTAAATCTTATTATTGCTCTATTTCACCGCATGGAATAGTAACAGCAACAAAACCTGAAACCGAACTGCGAAGAAATTTCTGTTTATGTGCCATGTGTATTGGTATTCTGTAGCTGCCAAAAATAGAACAGAATTTATTTTTGGTACTGTTATAAATAGCTATCTTTAATACAACTTTCGGTCGCCAAAATATATTTTTGCGTGAATTGTACCCATTAACGATTGATTAGAATTAAATAAATTGTGTACGTTGAAATGCTATGAAGTTATGGAGGATTATTTTCATCTTTGGTTACAGGGAATGCATGACATGTTCATCCAATCTCAACAGTTGGTCGCAAACAACGTCATTAGCAGTGGTGCAGTGGGACAATCTACAAACAGTAGCAAAAAGCGAAAAACCGAACAGTATAACGACGAGCAACTTGTGCCCCAAAACACAACATCAGCTTCCTACTCGTTAGCAAATAATGCTAGTCCGCGTGGCTATCAACAGCAAGTGCGCGCTCACCAGCAACAACAACAACAAGATCAACGAGCTACTACCATCAAAGTTGTAGATAATTCATACCAACGCTGCGGGCAAAAGGTACTTAGAGGTCTATAAGTCTATGGTGAATCTATAGGCGCATAGCAGCTATTATTGTAGTCGTACAATATTCCCGGGTTATCAGTGGAGTCGTTTTCAATTAAAGGATTCCCTAGTTTGTTAATTAGTTCTTATGGTTATTGTTGTTATTGCATAGCGCAAAGCTTGGTCATCAGAAGGAGGGAATGTGGATAGTGGGGAGCAAATTAAATTGGGTAGTAACACAACCATCACGACGGCTCACAGCAAGGTCAACGCGGCCCCGGGGGCCAACCCCCAGCCGCAAGGTAAGCGTAAGTTACATTCAATTTTATTTTATTTTTAACAAATCCATACAACCTGCCTTTTGGAAGGAAATTGTTAAATTTGTTTTGAATAGCAGAACATTTGCAATCACAATTCGGCAAAAACAAAACAATTCAAACATATTTACACAATTTGATTTATTTCACTTTCCGATGTGCATTTAATATGTGATTGTTGGCGAGTACACAACGATGTGATAATATCAACAATATGAAGTTGTCCCGACACAAATAAAATGCACTGTATAATGGTTATTATTGTATCCAAAGTTGGCAACAATAATTGTATTGAATACTGTCAACAACAAATATATTGCACATATCGGTGTTGTCACTTCTTGATTGTCACACACTTTAGACTCTACGAGTCTCAACGAGGTTAATTTTATAAGTTAAATAGAAAGCCATGCGGATTAATAATTTAATGAATTTTGCAAGTGTGTGATATAATGTGGTGATACGATAGCTTGGCCGCTATGAATATGATTGAGATTGAAATACTTGTATTAGGGTCGGGGAGTGGTGCCGATGGGGACTATCAGTTGGTCCAACATGAAGTACTCTACTCCATGACCAATCAGTACGAAGTGCTCGAGTTTTTGGGTCGAGGTACATTCGGACAGGTTGTGAAATGTTGGAAAAAGGGTACGAACGAAATTGTCGCTATCAAAATTTTGAAGAATCATCCATCATATGCCAGACAGGTAATTTAACGAACCTGCGGGTTGGTGACTCTTTGTTTACATATGGTTCGTTATAGGGCCAAATCGAAGTCAGCATACTATCAAGACTAAGCCAGGAAAATGCGGACGAATTCAATTTCGTGCGGGCGTACGAATGTTTTCAACACAAGAACCACACGTGTTTGGTGTTCGAGATGTTGGAACAGAATTTGTATGACTTCCTGAAGCAAAACAAGTTCAGTCCGCTGCCCTTAAAATTTATCAGGCCGATCCTCCAACAAGTGCTCACCGCGTTGCTGAAACTGAAGGTAATTTAGTTTTGTTTAGTCTCATCCAACTATGACACTTGATCGGTTATTGTAAACAATATTTTGTTTATCTTAGCAACTCGGATTGATACACGCTGATTTAAAACCAGAAAACATCATGTTGGTGGATCCAGTGCGACAACCGTATCGGGTGAAAGTTATAGACTTTGGTAGCGCAAGTCATGTCAGTAAAGCAGTATGCAACACCTACTTGCAATCTCGCTATTACCGCGCGCCGGAAATTATTTTGGGTTTGCCCTTCTGCGAAGCGATAGACATGTGGTCGTTGGGTTGTGTTGTCGCTGAATTGTTTCTTGGCTGGCCGTTATATCCGGGTTCGTCGGAATATGACCAGATTCGATATATAAGTCAGACACAAGGGTTGCCTACAGAGCATATGCTGAACAATGCATCAAAGACGACGAAATTTTTCTATCGGGATATGGAGAGTACATATCCATTTTGGAGACTGAAAACACCCGAAGAGCACGAGGCCGAGACGGGTATTAAAAGCAAAGAGGCTCGAAAGTACATATTCAATTGTCTGGATGATATTGGACAAGTGAACGTACCGACTGATTTGGAAGGTGGACAACTACTCGCGGAGAAGGCAGATCGCAAGGAGTTTATCGATCTGCTGAAGCGTATGCTGACAATGGACCAGGTAGCAAGGTCGGTGTGAATTTTATTTGTTGGTAACCGTTTTGTTTTTATAATAGGAACGAAGAACAACCCCAGGAGAAGCATTAAATCATCCGTTTGTTCGTCTTTCGCATTTGGTTGATTATGCACATTGTAATAATGTGAAGGCTAGCGTGCAAATGATGGAAGTGTGTCGACGGAACGATTTCAATGGTAGCACAACCAGCAGCCATCATCAAACTGCCCAGCAAGCTCCTTCTTTGGTTGCCAACTTTGTTCCCAGCAGCAATGGTAATGTTACGTTTACCATCAACAATCAGTTGACCAACCAAGTACAAAGGCTTGTAAGGGATAGATCCGGATATGATAATTTGGTAGGTGTATTTCTATGAAAACTAAATGCTTTGCGTTTTTTGTTTTTCAATTTTTGCGTTATTCAAAATTTTAGTATCAAATCTACAATGGTCGTACTGTGGGTAGACAGTATACAACTAGTAGTCGTGCCGATCCATTTCCACATCCTACATTGGTATCAAGCATACTATGTCCTGCAAGCTACCAAGGGATGGGAGGTTCTCCTGCAAAACACGTTACAGTGGTACAACAACCACCGTTACAAATACAACCACCGATTCTTAGTCAACCGGGCCAACAACAATACGTACCTGTGAGTGTAGTGGAACCGAGTGGACGACAAATGTTGCTTACAAACGCGGTGCAAACATCATGGCCGACCAACAGGCAAATGGCGATTGTACCAAGTTGGCAACAAATTCCTACTCATCAAGCTGCTATCCAACAACCTATTCTATCCGAAGCAGATTGGTCACGACCGTTATTGGTTGAATCTTCAGCAATACTTCAAGAACAACGTCCGGTATTTCCAGTCGATGTTAGTGCTGACGTTTACAACCAAGCTATTGTTGAACATACCGGATCAACTTGGACATCAAGCAAGCGAAGTTCTAAAAATCATCATATGTCAAGCGGACACCATAACCACCATCTTATGGTGCCTTCGCATCATCGTTCGCAACATGATAAAAAAGAACAGACGCAATTAAGTCCGGTGAAGAAGCGTGTCAAGGAAAGCACGCCACCACACGAAAGCTACAGGAACCGGGGTAGCCACAATTGGAATCATCAGCAGGTGCAAACAAAACAAGAACCAAGCAGTTCACGCCAACATACGATTTTGATAAACGACACGCCCTCACCGGCAGTATCGATAATTACTATTTCGGATAGTGAGGATGAGGAAGCATCGAAAAAACAAGTTGTGCAGCAGCAACAGCAGCAACAACAACAGCATATTCAAGCGCCAAATCCAGAAATGAACAGGAAGAACGTAATTAGTTGCGTCAGCGTTGGTGACAGTGATAATGAAGACCATAAAAGTCCAGCCAAGGTAATTTAGATGCGCTTAATCTTTTACACGGTCCGTTCAACTCTTTATTATTTCAGATTCAACACTATCGACAGCAAGCGATTAAAAACGAGCCACAACAAAATCATCAACAACAACAACATAACATGGCAAGCAGTTCCAACAACCATTATACAGGATCCAGAAAAACACGTCTATTAGCCAAGGCACAATCAGAATGCATGTTGAATCTACCCACTAAACAAGAACCTGGTACTGAATATCAACGCGGTGCCTATCAAAACTGTTCTTCGGCGTGTAAAGAACCTCAACCATATTATGTGAATTCCACTGCTGGCGGTCACTTGCAAGACCAACAGCTGGTTTATTCTTCCTGCGATAAGCGTGTATCATGGGCTGCACCCGCCGCCCACGTCCCTACTTCGCATAGTAGCAGTAGTAGCAGTCGAAGGCACTCTGCTGTACCTGTAGTAAATCTCCGCGAATTTAACATGGCACATAAGGAATATGTGCAACCACCGGCAGCCCACTCTACCAGAGATCTTACTATTCCAAGAGATCAACATCTGCTTGCACCCAGTAAGAGTTGGGCACCGCAAGCTTTACATCAAAATTATAGGTACGTTAGTGTTTAATTTTTTGTGTTATCAACCTGTAGTTGAACAACTTTGGGACGTAGTAGTGTGCGTAATCCTAGATATTGGTTGTAGTCAGGTGGTGGCATAATAACAATGTAAAATAACGTAAATTGTATTGTGCATGTTGTAAAATGAATGGTTTGTAGACATACAAACGCCCATTTGTCACCACAACCGATAGCTGGGGCACCGAGATTGTCCCCACAGCATCCCTTGGCTGCTACTGGACAGCCGTTGTACCACCAGACTGAGCTGTATCGGCGGCCGGCGGTTTACGTCACTACGACGCAGCCTGCATATTTGCCAGCCAGTCATCAGGTGGCTCCAGCCGGGTGAGTTTCTTTAATTTTACACGGTTATTTGGGCGTCAAGGCATGCTGAGTTTATATTAAATCTGGTTGTACAATTGAGAAAATTTGTTGTGGGTTTTAGATTATGTTTTTGTGTGTTAAATTTGGTGGTTATTGGGATGTTTGGAAAGTTATTTAGGGAAATTTGTTTCAAAATTTCTTTCCAAGCATATAAAATACATTTTCCAGGTTAAGAGTTCATTGCGGGGAAGGGGGAATGATTTTGTTTACAAATATATTAACCTATTTGTTTTCTTTGTAAATAATTAAGTAATTGATTTGACACTAACACCACTATGTCTATGTTTACCTCACTGCAAATTGATCGATTGTTTACAACGTGATTAAAAATAGATTGCTTGATTTCTAACATACGCTTTAACATTATATCATCTTCATTTTTTCTAAACTAAAGGGGTCTTTTGCAGTTTTTTTACGAGAAAACGCAAGTTATCCGCTGCTGAGGTGTCTGATTTTTTCGAGAATCTCTAATCACACGCACACGTACCTTAATATTATACATACCAAAACAATTCACTGGGAGACCGTTTAGTGCTGTGTTTACTGCTTATCCATTAATTTATTACAAATGCAATACTTACTTTATACTTTTTATAATACCTACTAAGAATTGTAGAAATATAAATTTAGTATAAGCAAACTCTATTGGCATACTCCTTTTATCACGAAATAATTTACCAACAAAATTGCATCATCTTCCTTTTATGTGCATTAGCTATTCAAGTGGGCCGTGCTCAGCACGCTGACTAAAGAATCCTAACAAGCTTGTGTGCACGGTACTGAAAGTATTATGTAATCCCAACCTAATTGCCCTGGGGGCCGCTTCCGAATTGTGTAACTGAGTTGTCTGTGATATATTGCAGTCGGCAGTTACCGCCGCCGCCAGCTCATCATGCCAGCGCCCGACCAGTACTGGCTAGCCACCCGAGTCATCCGTTACCGGCGCATCTGCAGTTTCCATCACACGCACAAGTCGCCGCCTCCTACGGATTTGCTCCGCTGAGTCCAGCCAAGGGTCATCAATATCAAACGAGTCTATGGTTTGCGGAATAATTTACGGTATTCCTTAACAAAATGGTATATGCCGCAGATATGTACACAGTTATGATTAATTGTACAGATAAGAATCTGTTTGGTGTACTAAACAGAGATAAGTCGACAACTATTGGTCGAACGCATGTGTAGTTGTATGGTACCGGAAGAACTGATTTTAAGTTGTGGTTAAGTTACTGGGATTTGATTGATAATCGAGTACCACCAAAAGAGAAAGAAAGAAAGAAAAAAGAAACGTTATTTTAATACTGCCTAAATAAGATTACAGAAGAAACTATGAGATTTATGTTTATTCGTTTATCTGGTTTATAGGTGGCACTATTATAGTAAGTTGATGTAAACAAGAATTTTAAATGGAAACGAGCGTAATAATAGTAGCCGTTTTCGCGAACACAAATTGTTATTGTAGCAGTTTATATATTTCATGAAGGCATTCATTTTTTATTTTAGTTTAGCTTTGAGTTCGTATGTGTATAGTTAGTTTTGCGTTTAGTTTTTAGTGGAAACCTTCGCCATTGCGAGGATTCGAAAGCTTTTATTTTCAACTCTTAATACTGAACAAGAGAATCACGATACAAGTCATGATAAACGTATAATTGAATATTATTGATGTGCCTCTGTATATTATATATGAATGTATAGATTATACATTAATAATACTAAAAAGTTGCCGCTGCGTTGGTTCCATCGCAATCGGTGACCGCGCAGCGCCATTTTGCTTCCGTGCTCTTTAGTGAGAACATTTCATTGTACTCGTACATTGTTTGTTGTTGTATCGAGCGTCGGATTCGTTTTAGATGTGATATTTAACTACAAAAGATGAAGCAGAAAAAATTATTAATCGTTACTATTATTCTTAAACGTATGTACATAGAAATTTACTAGCGAATATCTTAGCAACATTTACTTTATTCAGTTTTGTTTTGGTTTTTAGAAGTCGTAGGCTAATAATCACTTCACGCCTATGGCAAAGGCAGTTTTATGCTTTCATTTTATGCATTCATATCATAGTCATTTTTAGTTATCTCGTGTTTTTTTATAAGCTGTGCAAAAGTTTGCTGCTTTAGCATTAATATTTTAGTTTTTTAAGGGATCTGCACCATTGCGGCTCTCCTTTTTTGTTATTTTAAATAGTCGGGTTTTAAATTTAAGTTTTTAGGAAGATGTATTACAAATAAGTATTTTTAAATCAAAATCTAGCAAATAGCTACAAGTAGAAATGCTACCCTAAATTGAGACCACCTCGTTTGGAATCTTGTACATATAATTTGATAATCTAAACAAGTAGATTTGAATCATATATTTATACCGGATAATTACACTTGAAAATATATATTTATGGTACACATAAATACATGATATTAACAAACACGTGAATAATTAACATGTATAATAAAGTAACACTGATTTGATATATGAGATGAATATATAAATATTTTTGGATCGTGTAGTAATAACTTACAATTAGTCATACAAATAATATTCTGGGATTTAGATTAACAGAAGAAACTAGAGCTTTTATTATATTATAACCTACGAATATTCCCAGGATACATAATTATATCACAAACAAGTAATTTAATAAATTGATTCACTTTATTGTAATTATATTTCTCAAAATGCACTAGAATTGTTTTTGTTTGAAGGAATATTCAAGGTTTAATTCAAGGCATGTCCGTTATAAAACGATATATAGAACTAATGTATAAATAGCATTGTGTTAAGATACATACATAGTTTCTTAGTTCAAAATAGGATACATTATTAAAAGACAAAAATAGTGGCAAATTTTGTGGCAATAAACGCATATGAATTTTGATTCATGATTGAATTATCAAATATTTTTATACACATTTTCGCAAAATATAAATTTCCTCTTCGCGCCTAGTCACTCACTAAACTAAATCTAACCTAAAAATATAATAAAACATTTGTTAGATAGATAATATTTCTATAAACGTTTTGAATGTCGATGCTGTCCAAATTATAAACTACTAGTGTATCTATTATATTATCTATCTTGTCAGTTTTCAAATAATTCGATGTTTGTAAGCAAATGTGTAAGTAAGCAAACGTGTTAAAGGCGTGTTTATAAAAAAGATGTAATATTCCTAAACAAATCGGAATCACTTTATAAACGTATATTGTATAACTTGATAACGATCAATCTTTTTGCAAATTAACTGTGTCTAGCGTAGAGTTTCTGGTAATAACTGTTCTGATATTCTAAACAAAGCTACAAACAAACAAAATAAACAAAACAAACATAGGTTTCTAAACTGAAACCATTTAACTTATACATTCAGGGTGTTTGGGGCTTACGAATAAATAGTCTTCAACAATAATTATGTAGACGTTGAGTTTTGAGACAAATTGCTAAAGCAAAAAGAAAAAGATTTCGTTCATCCGTAATGAACCAACCAGCCTTAACAAAGAACAATATATTCTTCACATGTTGAGCTAGTTAGAATGTTTTAATATATCAATTTAAAATTTTGAAATTGCTCTAATGTATGAGTATATAAGTAATATGAGACATAGGGCCAACGTAGGAAAACACATAGTGTTTAGTGAACTAAATCAGAATACAGTTTACTGTGTTTTGTTCATACATAACTAGCGAGAAGAGAGAGATTATAAACAAACGATAAATGTATTTATTATAACATAAACGTTTTTGCCTTAAACGTAGCAAATGATACAATGAATAAGCGTACTTAGTGATCAAGTCATTGTATAATAAAATAATAAAAATTAACACTAGCAAACTAGTAGTTTTGTAGATTCATAGAGTTGTTTATGTTGTGGAGCGCCGGAACACATTTGTAATCGTTAATTTTCGTAAGTGTAAGTACATAGGATTTTTCTAACGACACAGTAACACAACGAATGAGTTTGTCTTCAAATTTTGCGCTCTAATTGAACACTGAAGATTTGCAAATCAGCAACATTCTAAGACTGGCCTAAAAACAATTATTAAAATATCGTAATAGTAATCATACGGCATACTATAGATAAATAAATAAATATAAGAATATTACGAAAACTAAAATAATCACTCATTCAGCTTTGCCACTGTACAATCTAACCTAAATATTCGTTAATTCAACACAAAATCAATGTATTTTCGAATATGCAACCGTCTAAACTAAACTAAAGACTTAAGTTAGAAACAAAACAACTATATTATAAAAATTATATTTAACTTTGTCATCCAATGTATATAAAACGCAATGTTTAACATATCCGTAATAACTCGGGTAATAATATGATAAAAATATCACAGGAAATTAATTAAATGTAAACATAACCTATTCTAATCCTTTCGATCTCTTTAGTAGAATGGATAAATAAGTAAAATGCAATTATTGCGCTATATCGCAAAACAAGCAAGAAGCAAACATGAGCGTTTCTTAAAACATTTTATTTTGTAATCTACAACTACTCACATATTATGTATCTTTATTATGTATATTCTTGAGTCATGTTTCATACTTGATGTTTCATTATAATCATGTAGTGCATGAACAGTTGTGGTAATAACTTTATTTTATTTTATGCATTAAGCATTTATATATATTTGTTTGCTTACTATGATTACAACACAAAAATTTACTAATATAAATAGTTACCAATCGAGTATGAAACTGATCGATGGTAAATGCAATAAAAAGTTGAAACACTTTGATCTATTTCCAATTGTATAATGGTTTTAATGCACAAGCAGTGAATCGGCGCTCTTTCTATTCGATGGTAAATCGCATATTACAATTATAATTACAATTTCATGTTTGTAATCAAATTTTAAAACAAAAATTAAAAAATGAATTTGTACACAAAGACTGGTGTAGTTAATGTCAATACATAAACTTAGCATGTAAGAAACGTTAGGTGTAATTAATGAAAATATTACATATGAGTAGACCGTAGATGTACCAACAAACTGAAAAACTATTAACATTATATAAAGCATAAAGCTCTTCATCTTCAAATGGGATTATTATATTTATATACTAAAAACTAACTTACGAAATTGTGTTTTCAATGTTTCAATATAGGAAATATGCATCATATATATATAGAAAAGTTAGTTATAATTGGTGATTGTTTACTTTGAATTCTATTAAAGAAGAAACTAGTGATTATCGTAAAACTATCAATTCGATATGTAGTTGTTCAACGGCTTGAACGTTTTATGGTATAATTTTTAATGATGATTATATTTATTACTTTGTTTCGGAATATGTTAATCGATTACGTAACTTATATGTTAATAAGCTTAAAACATCAGGAATGTGTCTTTGTTAAATGTGAACATTTGCTGGATATTTTTTAAGATGTAGATTGATGTGGTGTGCAATTTTCAACCTCTAATCCAGTTGAATGACACATTGCACAAGACATCACAAACATGTCATTTTATTGGTTTCATTTGGTTACTTAATGAATTGTGTAATGTTTGTGTTGTTTTGTGTGTGCGACATTTTGTTGAATATAATAATTGTATATACATATTGTATGGATAACATGTAGATAATGTAGAACATGTGCGTCATGCATAAACAGATTTCTTTGACAATTGAATGATGGTACAAATCAGGAAACATACATTTTTCACAATCTATCTTGTAATGCACATCCAAATTTAATGCAGGCTGTGACAGGACTTACAACCATTGATTTTTATTTCAAATTGATTTCTTGTATAAAGTAATAACACTACGCTACTGAAATTTAACCTAAAAATTGTGTCCAGTTTTAGTTTGTTAATCTTGCTACAGCCTGTATTCTGTGTAGTCGAAAAGGGAAATGGCAAACGAATGTGATAACAATATTAAAATTTCATATTAAACCTATACCAAACATTAATGAACTATGTGTAATTGATTTTAATTATTAATGTATTATAACTTTATGTAACTGACAACACTTTTCACGCTCCTACTTTTGAATGTTTGTAATATATGTAATTATTTATGGTAGGATTTGGACGGAATTTTTATTATTAAATTTATAGTTTTAGCATTAACACCAAGTATGTATGTAATTCGCAAAAAGTGTATTTGAATAACTTACCAACAGTTACAAAACTAGCGCTGTTACAAAGTAAATTCGAATTATTTTATATTGGTCCATAATATTAGTACTGACAATCTGTGTAAGAATATTTCTCCGAGGTCTTGGTCAATGGCGTTGATGTAAAATATTGCTTCCTCATTATCTTAACTACGCATAGCTGCAAAGGCAATGCAAGCATAACTATTAGCAGGGTATAACTGAGAATGTAGTCTATTGTTACTGTCACCAATGAAGTTAACTTGCATACTTTCTGGGGATAAAGTTCAGGAGATGAATTCAGTCCCATTATCAAATTTCTGCACACGACTGCTGGTCCTTTAAAATTATAAAACAAAACAATGTTTACACAAGAATTAAGAAATTACAGTGTTAAAGGAGTTGTACAGACTGCATTATATACCTGCCACGAAATAATGAATAAATTTAACCTAAGTGAATATTAAAAACTAGTTGGACCAAGGCATAACAATTATCATAGATTTGGAGTACGTTGTTTTGGTTTATTCGCTCGTTTAATGTATATGGTGTGTAAATTTGTCAAGAAAAAATTGGATCGGCCTCAATGATGATTATAGATCAAGTTGCAATTGTTTACGGATACTATACTTGTATTGTAATTGGTGCAATTTGCATGTAACATAAGATTTAATAAGAAGTATAAAAATATTATATAGATTTATATAAATATATAAAAGCAAAATGAAAACAATATATGGAAGGCTTTGCATATATATGGTACATATACAATAATTTAGCCATTTTTTAAACACTGTAATGGTGCTATCATTGGAACTGGACTTTTTACTTTTTGTTATATTTTATTGTATTACTTTAACAATTATTTGTGCTATTTCAAACGGAGTTATTGTAATTTGTATTTGAAATCTCTGATTTTAGCAATGAGTTGTCTGAAATATACTTTTTGCACTACATGATTTCTTATTGATCTAAATATTTAGTGACAATGTTAGTAACAAACAAATTATTTCTTTTAGAAAACTTCTTTACATTACAATACGAAAAAAAACTAATGCTTAAATGATGCATTTTGGATTAAATCATCATGGAATTTAAAGACCAACTCCTTAACTATAAGTCAATAATTAGAAAAGTAATTTGAAATAATTTCGTAGTAATTATAGCAAATAAACTTTACTTTACTGTCATTTTCTACACTTTTCTGCTTCAAATTTAGATAAGTAAATCCCTAACAGATGCCGCTTCAATGCACTTTTCAACTTAATTCTTGAATAAAACTTGTATTTTAGTGTGTCTAGCCTCTAATTTAACATAAATGAACTTGTTGTTTGTAAATTTTATAATGTTGTATAAACAATTCGATTTTGCTGTCATTTATCTGCATTAATTATGATGAATTATAGCATGATGTTTATGTGTGTCGTTCCGGCAATAGATGTCGCACCAATGTACTTTCATGTTTTTATCAGCTTTTCATGTACATTATTAACAACAAATAAAGTAATTAAACACGAAATTTATTTTTAAAAAAAATTAAGTATTTGGAGTATTAATGACATGACTTCTTTACCTTTTTATTAAAAACAATTGAGTGAAATACATGGATGTATATTTCTTGAGCAGTTGGCAACACTTATTTTTATGTCTCTTTTTGACTCATTCTATTTCTATTCCGTTTTATTCCCAGTTAGTTTTCTTCAGTTTTTTTTAGAGCGCGTTTGGTCGTTTTAGAACGCACCTAGTTGCATCGAGCATTGGTGCTA
The DNA here is from genome assembly GCA_030264155.1 of Atheta pasadenae. Taxonomy (NCBI): domain Eukaryota; kingdom Metazoa; phylum Arthropoda; class Insecta; order Coleoptera; family Staphylinidae; genus Atheta; species Atheta pasadenae. The sequence continues at coordinate 710 of JARJDS010009304.1, read as the reverse complement.
GAGGCAACATGAAGCAATATCTCTCTTGCTTTCTCTTTGAAGCGCATTGAATGCTGTTTTTTCCTGAAAATATTCCGCTATTGATTTTTTCCGTGTTGAACATAACTTAACATCATTTTTATAATATAATATTTATAATTCGCGTGGAACAACTACAAATGTAATTTACTATTGATGATAATGGAAAATTAATGACGTTATCTTTAAATATTTTATCCATATAAAGGCCATTCATGAATATCTCAAACCGTATGCGATCAGACTATGATGAGAGTAAAATGTGATGATACTACGGTTACTACATTGCAGTGCAGTTGCTGCAGTGATCACAAAGCAGCAAACGGAATCATTTCATTCGATAGGCCTTCGATCAAGTTTGTATCTCATCACCTCATTCGCAGGTCTTGGATTAGCTGTGGATTAGAGGTCCTTCCTTTTCTACATTCGTAATTGGTCACGAGTTTCCCGCGCATAGCGTAGACAGGCTCGTCGGATCGGCACCACATCCACATCCACCGACCATCGACCGTTACCCGAACGAAGCGGCACGGCATACGCCAAGGAGTGGAAGCGACACCACCAATACACAACCAGACTTGTGCACGCTGCGTTGCGACCATTGGTCTACAATTTGTCGACCAATCATTGGGAAACCGACTAAAATATCCCAAGTAAGTTCAAAAATTATATATCGCACATATTTTGCCACA
>JARJDS010009293.1:0-27464 GCA_030264155.1 Atheta pasadenae | reverse complement strand
CGCTGATTGGTCGACGCGTTGCTTCACTAGTGCAAGCGAGAGCGAGTATAGCAATATAATGACTTTGTTTGCATTGTATCATTGTGTTTTGTTTCAAACGGGTTTTCGGATTATTAAAACGTGAAATGCACGTAATAAATTTTATGATTTGGTCTCGCACACGATATTTTATTATGAAATTTACAACATTCCACTATCATTCGGCGCAGTGTTTCGCTGCTGCGCAGTTATGCGCTTATGAACGTTATAAGATTAAACCGAGTCGCATTCGCAATTGCAATACATAATACACCCAACCGTGAAAGTTTGGTCGCTTTGTTGCGTCGCCGGCGTCTCGCTTTTCTCGCTTTTCAGCTACAGCGCTCGCACGTCCTTGCAACGCGACTATACCAATTGTCTTGGCGGTTAATCGAATTAATCTCATAATTAATTCTTACAATACAACTCAATTTTATTGAAAATAATTATCCGTTCGGTTCATATAGAACTATCCTTAGAAAACTTAAGTCATAAAATTTAATAACACTTAGTTTTATTTTGTAGGTTTCAACTATTTAATTAATTTTTTTTGAATAAATACAACAGGTGACAAGATACTGGCATGAACAATCGGTATGAAGGAGTGAGACACATTGGGTCGCGCATAATTGTGTTCGGTGCGCACTTATACTTCTTGTAAACGTACTTATTGCATTTAGCGCGCGCGTATGTGCAAGATGTTGTTCGAAGCATTAATTATCTGGCTCGCGGAAACTTTGCCTTTCCTGCACAGCGAGCGCACAAGGCCGAAAACCTTCGCGGACGAATTTCCAAGCGTTTTGCGTTCTGCTCTCTCGGAATTAACGTGCAAGAACAGAGTGGGTTTAAGCATGTGTGCATTCTCGGCAAGGCAAAGCAGTACCAGGCGTTGAGAGGAACAAGTGCGTCTAAGTGTTAGATGTACTTTCAACTGCTTTACAAGCTTCCCTGCTATATTAGAACAGCACCGAGATGCGCCGGGCACAAACACAACGCGCGAACCATGTGGAAGCAAGCTGCAGGTGCGAATTTTGTTATTAATTCGCTAAACTATGTTACCTATAACAGCTTATTAGTGCTCGTAAGTTTGCGCTCCGACGCGCGTCGCCAAGGAAGCTGTTGTTCTGGTGCCACTTTTACGCCGGGTAAAATATTCGCACCATTTTATTTCATTTTAAGTGACACTTTCGTTATTACGTTATTTCCCGCACTTTCCTAACTTAATCTGAGCTAACCTAACCCAACTATATTCAGAGATTTTTTGTTTGTAGTGCAATATGACAACATTTTTGACAAAGTTTCGCTAGAAGTCCGTTGTCGGCTTCAATTTATTCGCGACCATGGCAACGCCATTTATCATCGAATCCATGCAGGAGTGATTTATGGTATTGATAAAGCGGCGAGAGATTGCAGACGCACAAAAGTCGAGTCGGGTGGCACGCGCGGAAGACAACCCGGCCGGACGCGACAGCCGCGTGGGTTTTACGTGTTTGCGGTGGCAAAGACGAGACACGTCTGTGTTCTGTTGTTCTTTTCGGTCTTCCATTTCGACCCAATAACACCTCGGAGAGTAATCAGAACCTAAGCAAAACATAGGCACAAAACGCTTTTATATTTATTTATTTTATTTTGATGCTTTGCTCGGTATTTTAGGGGTGTAACGAAGGTAATGATAGAAAATAGCAGCTGTCGGATGATGTTAGTGATTTGCGCGCTTGTTCTGAAAGCGCGCGAAGCCGTCGATCCGCTTGCGCGTCACATATCAGGGTTGATAAGGGTGCGCGAGGCACCAAGCATGCGTCAGCAACAATATCTACCTAATTCTAATAGACACGTAAAATATGTTTTTAGCGTCGACTCCGATCCTTTCTCAAACGATTGAAAGTTTTTTGATTTCGCCCCATTCCGCTGTTCAATTATTTACGGATAATTTTTGATTGACATATGCTTGCGTAATATTTTTAGTGAAAGTTATACTATTTCTGGGGTTAAAAAATGGTACGTGAAAGGGGTTAGAAATCTTTTATTTGTTTACTTAGCTTGATACTTTCTTGATAGTGCAAACTGAACCGGAGCTCTAACTCAAGCACTAACTCAAACTCCAACTCAAACTCAAAACGTAATTAAATCTTTTCACGATTCAATTCGATTTTTTTACCTTAACTTTTCTGTGTTTTCTGTGTTCAATCCGTGACGAGTTGATTTCGGATGTTGAGTTGTAATGTCTTTTTCTTGCGCGTTTGCCACCTCATCAACGTGTTTCTGTTATTTTCCGCCCGTGGACGAGTTCCGCTGATTCTATTGTGTTTATTTCTTTAATTTCTTGCCCGAGGGCTTGAGTGAGTCGAGTAAAATCGACGGTGGTTGTTTGCAATATTCGGCATGTTACAGTAAACGAAAAAAAGCTAGATATTAAGTAGATATAGGTACATTTTTACGGTTGTTTTCTTTCGTTTTTGCCAAAGACTTCTTTGACTTTATTCGCGTGAATTGAATGAAGTGAATCGAACGGCCACAGGCGGCAGAAACGCCGCGAAAGACTTGCGTGGAAAGCGGTCGAAAAGAGTCGAAGAGTCGGTAAATTCATTTACCAAATCAAACGACAAAATGAACTTGTTCGAACTCGACCGCCTCTGATTCTTTTATTTCTCATTTGGTGCGCAACGAGAAGAAAATCATTCGATTTTCTGGATTTTTTCGTGTCTTATTTCGTCGCACATTTTTTACCACGCGATGATTGCTTTTTATTGGAGATGTTTTTTTTGTATTTATTTCCGTTGTAACTCTCGGACGTGTCAAATTGAAAGACTATTAATCATTTTGAACATTTTTGAACATTGCAGTTTTTTTGAAGTTATTACAGATGAGTATATGGCGTATAATTCAGCGGTGGCGTTTTTGTTGGACCATAAACATAGTTTTTTTTACCTTTTCACTTTGGGTGCGTCTTTTTTTTTCATTTCCATCGGTGTTGTGTTTAGACGCGTGCGTTTTTAGGACGCAATAAAGAAACACCGAAAAAAGCGGGTTGCCAATGAAATCCACCCAGTTTGGCGCTGTGTGTGCAAATAAAATGAAGGCGTGCAAGGCGTGCAAGAATGGTAGGAAAAACGAGATGAGGGACAAAGTCGGGAAAATAAATCCGCGTTATACGAGTATGTCGCGTGTCTTATGGAGTTTTGCCACGAAGTGAAAGAACTTGCGCGCGGATATTCTCAACGACGGCGGCTGAAGTAGCGGCAAAAGGAAGAAATAAAAACGAAAAGCGGGAAATAAAGAAGTGCAAGACGCGAGGTGCGAGCCACGCCACGTCGGTCGCGAAAGGAGTGGAACGAAAATAGTGAGTAAATCCTTTTTTCGGCGAGGGCGACTTTGCATAACCAGGGACCTGGACCGTAGCCGGGGGGTGTTAACTCAAGTTCTGCCCGCCAAAGGCAACTTCAGCGTCTTTTTTCGCGTTTTCGCGCGCACTCTATTTTCTTATGCAAAATTTAAATTTCGGCGCGCAATATACACGCGTTTGCATTGTGCCAGCGGCAATATAAACGCGGTGGCGGCGTGCGCCCCGCGACGCACCGCGGAGACGTCGAAAAGACGCGGTTGAGTTATAACCCTTATTATTGCAGCTCCACGAGACCATACAAGATGAATGTCGTTCGAAATGAGCTTTCCACACTCTAATGCGACGCCGCCCGCCGCCACCACTGCCACCACCGCCAGCGCACGTACGCTAGTCTAATATATGTGTGTATAACAGACTTATAGACGATTCCTCGAGACGTTGCCTGGAACTCCTCACGGCCGCCTGCACACAAATCACGCGCCCAAATTGCCCGCCGCATACTCACGCACACCCTATCACCACCCCAGCGTTGTAAATGTATTAGCTATTAGAAGAGTGTGTCGGCTCGAACCTCCGCCTCCAAAGGAAATAGATCGGACGATCAATTGACTGACAAGACACCGCCGAACTCAAACAAACTCATTGACTAAAACGTTCCAGTTTGAGTTAATCAACCCCGTACCCAACGTGACTATATGAAACATAACCTGAAACTATTTATTATAGATCAACAAAGTTTTTCACATTAATATACCTAACAAACACACAAATATACAAAAAAATGGTATATAAATAAATGATGAATTTTTATTTGCTTGAGTTTTGAACCTTTGCCACCATATTTTCAGCATGGCGGCAACCTTGACACTCCGTGAATTACCCGATCGAAAAAAAGGACTAAAAAAGCCAACAAGAGATTTTGTGGGACCCGGAAAGGTTTAGCACGGGTTTGAAAAATGACGTTTTTTAGCTTTTCGGCTTTATTTTGTTTTTTTTTGCGAACCTTCTTTTTGCTCCCCCAAAATAAATATTTTAACTAACTAAAAACAATAACTTTGTTTTATAGAACGCAAAAAATTGATTTATAAAACAAATTTAATTAAAGTTGCCTTGTTATTGAATACCAGTTTGTAAACCGGTAACATAAAAAAAATCTTTGACAAGCACCATTTTTCACCTACCTACTACGCAATGTATAACGCAACCCTTGCCATTTATGCGCACGTAGGGCGCACGTAAAGCTCGGCCAATATATTTTTATTTATTTTTTTACGCACACGCATTTTTTTCATCATATTCATCTCACCAACGCTGGCCGTGTTGCCCGCACTTATGCCCTCGGCCGTTTTTCACTATTCGTCGTACATATTTCGACGGAAACGCGCGGCCGCGATAAATAAGACGCAACCTTTCGCCGTTTTCCACCCTTTGCGCGCGTCTGAATACGTCCGGCGTAATGCGTGCGTCCGTGAAAATATATAAAGCACGAAATCGTAAATTTTATTAGAAATATATGTTCGGTGGCGGTCGATTCCCAGGCCGAATCGGTTTGGTTATGCGCCCACGAAAGGTGGGTCCTGAGAGGACGCTGCAAACGGGCAGACAAGGTGCGAGGAGTAAATTTGAAAAAATGATTTGTTGTTGACTTTTATGATTGAGTTCTCCGTTGCCGACGTCTGGCATTTTATTTATACCCAGGTGTTGTCGTCGCGTTTGCTTCCTTATAGTGCCCGGCGCCTCCACATCATTTTTATTTTACGATTGCTTGAAACGCTCGGAGAGAAAAGAATAATTGTTTAATCCGGTAAATTTATGAGCGTCAACAATTCAAAAACAAACAATTATTTTTATTTTTTAAGTTTTTCATTTTAGTTTTATATGAAATCATTTATTAAAATCATGCAGTTGTATTAAATCGATTTGGTTTGAACTCAAAACGAGGATAATTGCATCACTGAATAAAATGTGAATGTGATTTGAAGTGAATATCACATATCAGATGGTAAATATTGATTGAAGCGACAATATTAATCCGAGTTTTTTTCTCTGCTTTAAAGAAGAAACTCGCTTTTGAAGCATTCAAAGACGTTTTTGCGATGAGAGCTTAAAATCGAGCTCACTGGCATGCGTTTCGGCAAACTGCATTGCATCCATGAAAAGGCGAGCATTACACGAGGAAGAGGTAAGCCGAATCGCGTTTCGCGTATGAAGAGGTGAACAGCAAAATGAAACGGTTCCTTCAGAGCAAAGTCGCGTCGCGTCGCCTTTCACTGCGCAATCACATTTCTTCCAATCGAATGGCCTTGGAATTCAGTATTCATCTTACAAGAATTTCTTGGCATTTACTATCCTGCGACTTGAAATTTATAAAAAAAAATCCAGATAATTAAGTTTTGAATTAGTCAAATCAATAATCATTGAACTTAATAAAAAAGTTGTTGTACGTACATTTTTTTTTGGACTAGTTTTACCAGCACCAGCCCCAGCACAACGTTTTGAGTTCGAATTCGAAGCCTCTTTGATCTTTCCAGGACATATACGAAGCTATGAAAGACGACGCTGTAAGTGACAGTGTCGACGTCGACATTGTGAAGCCATGAAATCGTGAAGTGATGAAGGCAGTAACTTAAAAGTCAATTCTTTCCGGTATCGCGGCGAACTATGGCGCGCCGAAGTGCCGCCGCCTCACTGCGACAAAGACTTGCTTGGTAAACGGATTCAAGTCAGCCCCGCCCGTCGTTTCGGGATTTCGGACGATAAACTCAACCGCGTAATGATTTTCTAGTCATTTAACGCTTCGATAAGATACGCTACTTGCAAGCAAGTAGCAAGCAGCAAGAGCCGCAGGACGTCAAAAAAAAGCAGCAAAAAACTGAAAGAACCGAAGCTTAATAAGACGGAACACGGAACTTAATTTTATGCAGAAAGCGAACACTTGGGAATATGAACATTGAGCCCGTAGAATATGTGCCTCGTAGAACAAAACGGTCGCGAAAGAAAAGATTTTGCGACGCAAAGAAGAGACAACCGGAGAGACTAATTTGGCACGTTGTAAAAAAATAAGAATCTAAAAAGTAACACGAGTAAAAAGAAGTTACAAAAGAGACCCTGGTGAGACGCGGCGAGATTGGCCTTCGGGAGCTTGAGTTTTAAGTCTAAGTATAGCTGAAGTGTCGAAGAAAAAACGGCCAAGGAGTGAAACACTCAAAGGCAAAGTCATAAAAACAAAAATTAGCCTGAAAGTCGCCTCATTCTTGCTCGTTCATTAAGATTGTATTTTGTGCCAGAGTCCTATTTAAATAATTGCATCGTATTTTTCGCGTGGGAAAAATATTTGATTTCTTCAATTGTGTACGTTCTCGGAGTATTATTGCCGTGGTAAGCAAGGGTCGAAAAGAGAAAAGTATGGTTGTTGTATTAGGACGCAGTTTAGCGTACGTGGGGTGCATACAGTCCGAGCGTTTCAATATAAATCACCAAACAACGAAATTTCCCAGTTTCCTAGCTGCTAGCTTCGTCGATTTTTTCATTTTTCCCTCTCACATATTTGCTATCGAAACCGATCATGTAGGAGTATATACGTGCGGCAACGACGCGAGCTATTGTGGGGCAGCATCCCCGCCGGCGGTGGCAGCGCGAGTAACTATGAACTGGCGGCAGGCAGCAAGGTCTCCGGAGTAAGTCAAAAACCGCGCCGTCGTTTTTCGTCGGCCACCCTCAAGCGTTCCGCACAACACAATTCAATGGTTCGCGTCGTTTTCGTTTCGTTTTGGATGTGTGCGGCCGGCGGGCGGCGAGTACAAAGCCGCCGCCGCCGCCACACGCCGTTTCCTCGCCAGCTGTGGCATGGCGGGCAGGTCCACCAAACTTTATGTGCAAGTCGTGTCGTAAGAAGACGGAACCAGTTTATGAAACACTATTTAACCCTAAGGCGCTTATAATTTCTAACCCAACTATCTGCCAGAGTTGCCGCCCTCCATCCACAACGGCGTTTAAATACACGTAACCCAGATATCAAGCGCGAGCTTTATAGTCATCGCCATCGTCGTTACCAGCGCGGTTGCCCCTCAATTCCCCGACTGTCTAAGTGATTTTTCCTGTAAGCCGTTGCAATCCAATGTAAATCAGTGGCGTCCGCCAAAACCACCCTCAGTTCGGTTGCGCCAGAACGCCAATAAAGTCGTTAAAATAAATTGCTCCAATCGTGCCCCAAAAAAATATGAAGGTCGATTTGATTACGTTGTACGCGTTGTACGAAGCTAAATAAAAAACCAAAAACAAAACGAATGGAAAATAGAATTTTACTGCGTTAATGATGTTTTCACCCTCATACGAGTGCAGTTTGTTTGTTACATTTGCCTTTATAAAAAGCTTTATTTATTTCCCCACAAAACATTTTTTGATTTCGTTTGACATTCCAAAATTCTAGACTAGGAAGTCCTAGAAAATGAAAAAAAAACATATAAGAAACCCCAACCTGTTTGAAATCGGTTACAATTAAGTCGACACAATGAATCGATTTCTGACTTTAATCGCCACCAACGCGAATCTGTGAAGAGTGACGAGTTCCCGCGTATTTTCAATCGTTCGATTGCGGGGTGGGTACAAGTCGACATTTGTTCCGTTCATTCATTGACCACTTGGACAAAAAGAGCTAAAGACGGCACGGTTTGATTTAATCGTTGAGCGTTTTATTTAATTGCGTCAATTCGACGAGCAGTTTGGGTTTAATGCGGTGATTAATCATCAACAGAAGTGCCAAAAATCCACCCATACAATTACTCCCCACTTACATACATTCATTCACATAAGTTAATAGTGCCGTCCATTTTCACAAAAGGTTCCAGAACTCTCACAAACACACTATTTTATAAAGTACAATAAAGAAATTTAAAATATCAAAAATTCGATTAACTACCTAACTCCACCCACTCATGTGATGGGTACCAGAACCTGCATATTCTATCTACAAAGTTTTGAAACAAAAAACTCTAAAATCTTTAAATGTAAAGTGAATTTTAATCATAAATTAAGTAAAAGAATATTAATATAAACCAAATTCTGTTTATACAACACAATAGTATGAAACAATCAGAATCACAATTGCAACGCAAAATGTAGAGTATTAGTGGTATGAAACGTCTGCTTAGCGACAGCAGTGGCAATGTGCAAATATGGAAATCTGGTGCGAGTGGTGCAGATCTGCAAATCCGCACGCCGCCCGCATTACGACGACTTGAGCTGTGTCTTCGTAGTATCCGGCGGTGGCGGCAACAGCCGTATGCATATGCAGCGCGGAAACTTCGCTCCGAAGATATATTCCCAACGCCGTGAGCAGTCTCGTAGACTGCGACGCCAACGACGCTAACCTCAAGAACCCCAACGAGCACAAGAACTATCATCTAGTTCGCCGCCTTGTGGCGGTCGCGTTTGCCGTTTGTCGTCGCTTCAAGCAACCGTTTCCAACTCTTGTGTCATCTTAGTCCAATATGACCGCAAATATTAACAGGCTTAACTCGGAAAAGTCAAAAGCTTGATGTCGATGTGCAAAGTTTATCAAGAATTTTCTCTTTTTTTTTTAATCAAATCTTTCGATAAACATCTTACACCTCTCAAACAGTAAGCTCATTGTTTCGCGAGAGTTGGGTTAGTGTTGGAGAGGAATGTGGTTCAAAATGAAGGCGGAGGAGCGTGCATCCTGTCGGCTCGATGCCGCTCGATGGCAATCAGTTTGTTTACCATATTACAAACTTGTCCCGAGAACGTGGAACTAATTAATCAACAAGTGCCTTGGTCAAACTAATTAAGCTAATTAATATTGGTAACGTACACATATACTTCGCGGCAACATAGAGACACAAACTAATATGCAATATTTACTTCAATGCTTTGGTTTGCTGGAAGTGGTGGTGGAGGCAGAGACGGAGGATGAATGCCGTCGCTCCCGACTTTCGCTTCAAGCTCACATGTACTTCGGTTACATGTGTAACATCCTGAATAGTGGCGGCGCCACGAGGTTGTGGCCTATAAAAGTTGCACACCGTCCGGTTACAACCTGGACTATTAGCTAATTAATTAATTCTGAAGTATTTGGCTGAGTGTAACGAACTTTTTTTGAAATATTCCCAACAATGAATTTTTTAATAAAATTCAGTTCAATAAGTGCCTTGATGAGTAATTTTTTTTTCTAAAAGACGTTTTAAAAAAGGGAGGAAATATTTAAAGTGAAAAAACTAAAAAATGAAAAAAAACCTGCATCGTCGCTGAATATTTGAATTAGGAATGAGTATTATAATTTTTATAACTTTTTTTTATACAATGCGTTTAGGAAAACAATATTTTTATTTTTTTAAATAAAATTATAAAAAGCCTGTAAACAACTTACGCGTTGCCTTTGGAACTTGGTAATGGTGTGAGTACATTGATGCGTTTACATTTTTTGCGTTGATATTTTTACCGTTCTGTTTTTATCCTGCTTGCGTTTTTGCCCTGCGGTGGTGCATCAACTTCAACATCGGTTGGCTTCTCGCGGCACGCGTATGTGACTGAATATAAACAGATAATTTATTTCCACGCGAAAAAAAGCGGAGAAGTTTATTTATAAATATGATACCCGGGTGAAAATGCGTTCTTGCGCGTTGGCGGCGGCAGCGAAACGAAGAGACCATGGGAAGCGACTGGCAGTGGCAAACGCCGCGGCGAAAAAGTGTATAGCGCTAGTTACTTCAGCGAGCCGCATAAATTTACATCTCATTCAACGATCGCCGAGGTTGGCGGGGAAAGCCCCACATATATCTCATACAAATATTACCATTCAGCCGCCAGCAGCCAGCCGCGGGGTGCAAACATTTTTATGTTTTACGTTTTCTGCAAAAATCTTGTTTTCATTGTGCTAACTTGTAACTTGTATTCTATTGCGATTATTTGCGGCAGATAAATTGATTTTTGACGTCATGCCAACAGTTATGACTTATGCACTTTTTACCATCACTATTTAAATATTTATTGTACAATAGATACTTCCACGGAAAAAGTCGTTGTAATAAAAGAAAAAGTGGAGTAGTCAAGACGCGATTTGGGGTTTCCAACGTTTTCGACGTGCATTTTTATTACACATTGTTGTGTGCCGACGGACTCGAAAAATGCGCAAATTCCAGTCATCGCTTCTCTCATTTTTTGCCACTTTTCCACCCCCACACACACACATGCATCTACAGCTCACGCACACGTTCTTTTTCTTTTAACCCAACGAAAACTTTTCTTTCGCGAAGTCATCTGAGCGTGAGTACGCGCAGTGTAGGTGTAGTTATTGCAGAAAAAGTATAAAAAAAGCCATAACACATATCTTAAGTAGTATGGAAGTACGAGTATATGAAGAAAACTTTGGTGGAAGCGCCACGCTCATATTTTTTTGCCCGGTCCACTTTTTCGAGTCTCAGCGTCTCAGTTTCTGTCTCAGTCTTGGCATTGTATCACGCCTTTTGTTCGTCATTTTGTGCAACGAAATAGCAACTGGTCCAACTGGTCCCTTGTGAAATCTCGCCCAGAGCCTAAAGTCATAGACTCAAGTCGTGAGTCGCCAAAACGTCGACTATGTACATAAACTTGCATAAGTTTTACAAACAGGCGAATATTAATTAGGAACATTATTCGCGTTTCACGAGCGTTTAACATAACGTGCGCTAAATGCGCCAGAAAGCAAGTGGAAAGATAGTTGATCCTGGCGGCAGTAAATTAAGCGCTGAAAGCGATTTGTGTTTCTGGAAAGTTTGCCGCGAGTTGTATAGCGACACCAGCGCTATTTTATATTCTTTCCTTCATGTTTATGGACGGCAATAAAGTATCCCGTTAATATGGACATAGATAAGTTGCATAATAAATATTTATAAATTATATTCTTCACTTCCTTCCGACTTTTTTGCTGTTTTGCTTTGCTTTACTTTACATTACTCCTGCTTCGGCTGCTACTGGACGAATTCTCTTTTAAACTTTTAAATGTTTTCATCTATTCGGAGAGAAAGCTGTCAAAGTGTATCCAGCACGCGCTGTTGCAAAATAATGAAGCGCGCCGCCGACAAAACGAATCACGACAAATGTAAAAGTTTGCCCATTTGTTCTACGCGTTGTTGTTGGAAATTAAATCGTGAACAACGATCCGAAATATTCGGCAAAAGTGAGCGCAATGAAATATGGCGAAAACAAACCCTTTTAACCACTTAATGACAAATGAAGGTTTTTGTGTAAGTTGTGCGCTGTTGAAGTGCGTACAGCACCGCCGCCGTCGCCGCGAACAGAATGTTGCGACATTGCAATACTCCGGACCGAGCCTAACTCGTAATTGTGGTAACTACCAGTTGGTAATGACAGAGTTGTTGACCAAAGTCTGAAGACTCGTCTGCTGATTCCACTACAAACATGAGTTAGTATGTTTTTATTCATAAACCACGAAATGGTTGATATTTTTCTTGGTTTTTGCTAGTTTTTGTTATGTTTGGTTCGATTTTGTTGATTTTTGGTAGTTTTGGAGGTTCTTGGTGTGATTTTTCGATTTCGTCGAGTATTTTGACGGCTTCTTTGTCAAAATGCTAATTTTCCTTTTATGACGCAATCCGATATACGATCAGTATTTTGGATTGCATGAGAGAGGGATGAACGTTTCGTTTACCGACGCGTTTTCAAAGAAACGCCAAGCATTGTATTCGTTATAGAGATCAACGTCAATAGTTTTCCAGCGGAGGGTGTTTTCGAGTTTTCACTTGGGAGCCCCAAAATAAGCACTCGCAACAATGCGCGCCACGTCGCTGAATAAAATGTGCTGAATTATGTGCATTTTGACGTTTCATCTCAAATATCGAAGTGTAATAAATAAGTAGCTTGCTCGAAACGTAAATCTTTCAATCTTTCCATGACAAATGAAACCGCGCCGCCACTAAAACGTTCAAATTGAATGCTATCCACCCCGCATAATCTGAAATTACAACCAACTTGAATAATTTATTGTATAAATTCAGTTATCGCCGGTAGCTTTTTTGTCTTTACATTTTTCATTTTTCATTTAAGAGTTTCGCGTTTTTTTTTTATTTCGGCGCGCGTTCTACACGTACAATGCTGGTAAGCATTAAAACTCGGCGGCGCGGCGAGTCAGAGAAAGATGTGATTCGAGGATAATAAATTACCATGAGTCAAAGTTTTCCCAGTTTGCCGCCGCCCTTCCGCCTCAATCCGCGCCGGCACTTTCGGTCGCGATTCAAGAAAACCGCTAAAAAGTTTCAATTATTCGAGTCAGTCCGTGAACCCACTACTGATTCCGCACTAGTGGAGATTGGCGCGCAACTTGATTCTGACGTCGCCAGTTGTTCTCGCCCGCCGCCGCTGGTCCGGTTTCTGCCGACTTAACTTCTCCGGCGACTTTGTTTCGCGTACATATGCTTTGGGCAGAAGTTCAGCGCAAACAGACAACTAAACTCCACTTCCAGCTCTTGCCCCTAGCCCGCATCGCTTTCTGTGCAATTAAATAAGACTAATAAATGTAGTACACCTCTTTTTTGTGTCCGGGTGGAGGAAAAACTTTTCGTCTTTTACGACTTTTACGGCCAAAGAAGGGTGGAAAACGCCTTTGAATTCGTGTGGAAATTCATAGGGCAATTATTTGAAGATAGCGCGCGGTGAAAGAGCGCCTTCTAACATATGCGTTCGCAATTCCATTTGCAATTGCAATTGTAGGGCAGTAAAATCCACTCAGAGTGCTAAATGTTCTAAATGGGGCTAAATGCGCAATAAATGTGCAAAGGAAATGAATGCGAAAGAAGCGGAATATAGAAGTAGCAAGTAGCGAGGAAAGGCACAAATTTCGCTTTGAACTTGCACCCGCCTCCGCGTATAATCAGAACTTAGAACGTTTGGATAAAAATATATGAAGCATTTTGGGCTTTATGTTTGACTCCATTCTAAATGGTCTTTTGGTGTTCTTGCTGCGTCGGCGACAGCGCAAAACAACCTGGGGCTGGCGTTCTATCTCATCCAGTGATTAATTTGTAAGTAATTTTTAATCCAAGCTTTTAACACAATCATCATACTCCAAACGCTTTTAATTACTGTAAAATTTTATTTCGCGTTTTCATGCAGACAGTATTGCCAATTTCGATCGTTTGCATGCAGCGAATGAATGCATTTGGTCTTTTATTTGCCGCACCCGGCGCTATATCGCTATTTGCCAGTTCTTTTGCTTTTATTCCGCAATTTCGTTTATGCACATTGCACACACTAACGGCGTAACTCGGTAAAAAGGTATTGCCTGAAATATGTGCTCGCCATTAAAGAAATAAGCATTTTGTCGCATTCAACCGGATTTGCGCTGCAAGAAGCACCCCCACAGACTGCATCCTTCAATGTTTGAATTTTGTGGTCCAGCTTGGTTTTTGTGAATAAATTTTGGTGCTTTGTCCGACACATCCATTATTCTTATCGAATCGTTGAACATAATCGTTTACAGTCGCCAACAACCTTTGTGGTGGTTCATCCAGCCACATGCTACGTAATGGATTTTAACCCGTTTTGAGTTTACTTGTGATCCAACTAAACATTACATCCTCATCCTGGAAAATTAATACAACAAAGCAATTTTGCGCTGTATTATTGGAAATAATTCGCGTAACAGAATTTTCGGAAAAATGATACCACAAATCATTAGATTCATATATCACAAAGCTACTATTGTTTAATGTATTTGGGCAAATGTTGATTTATTCATACACATAATGTAGTTCGAACTAATCCAGAATCATTTGCGGAATCTGTATTTACTGCAGAATTTAATCCTAATAAATGACGAAATTACAATGTGTGTAATTTAATTGAGCGTCGAACAAAGTTAAAAATCAATTCAAGTTTCATCGCTTATTTGTCAGTTTGTAAATCAACTGTTTTGATAATACAATTTGCCGCATGTTTACCGTCGTATATGTTAATGGTAATAGCGTTGGTAAGTGCGTTTTGGTAGCATCTGCCGGACATTCATCGGCTGGTCGGTTAGTTTTCGGCCCACGGTCGAAAACGCATGAGAGTGGGTTTAAACACGATGGTCGCACAACCCCAACGCGCGAAACTATAGGACATTTTATCAGGTGACGGGGATTAACTTTACAAGGCTTTTTATGGCGCGGCATTAGCCGGATTTGACCGTACGAATTAATGGCAACGGCGGCAACGGCAGCAGTAGCGGCGACTGAAGCAACGAAGGGAAACTGGGCAATTTTGCCGGTCCCAATTTTACTACGGCGCCGGACCGTAAGTACGTCCAGCCGTGAAAGAATCACCAACGTATTGGCCTCTATATTCATAGATTAAAAGATTATGCTGGATTTACGTACGACCGACCGAAAGCCGCAACGAATCTTGCGCCCCTCCTTCTAAAACGACTGAAGAAAGTAAAAAAATAAAATAACGCCGGATGCGAACCTGGCTGGGTGGATAGACTGGTTGTGGCGGAAGAAAAATTAAGTGCAACCGATGCAGTTTTACCCGATTTACAGGTATACTTACGCCGAATTGCTGGCTTTCCAAGGCAATTCAGACGAGTTATTGGCAACGGATTCGTAATTTAATGTCGCCCAGATTAAGAAACTCCCGAACATACTTTTTAACGCCATCTGCTGAAAGAAAACACGCGTCGTCCTAGTGACTAGGGTTTTTGCTGGCTTGCGTAGAACGAACGATTATCGAAAGGACTAAGGAAACATACCAATCGAAATTAATTAGTCAATTAGTTGGTGAATTTGTTAATTAGGTTAATTAGTACGCATTGGGCAGCGGTTTGATTTGAGGTCGCATCGGTGGCATTGCTCTGGCTAATTGTCTTATTATTTCAAAGTTTGTTTCTTGCACAGTTATTAAAGGCGTGACGCTTCTACGCCCGACACATGCAAACAATAGTTTGCTAATTAGTAATTGAAACTTTGGCTCCGATTTCCCGAGAAAACCGATGCGGCGAGACGGTCGCCGCTGGCTCCCCATGCTGAGGGTGGAGGGAAAAAAAACGACTCCGAAGAGATTTGTTTCGACGAGCCGAAACGAACGGATGGCAAAAAGCGAGGTGATTTGTTCGAAAAGTGCGTTTTCGGCCGAAACTGGTCTGCAGCCAGCGCAGTGAAGTCAGAATCGGATCGGGGGGTGGGCGTACTGCCTGCCAGGAAGTTCGGCGCGCACGCGAGGGACCGGAAATGGATAAATGAGCGCGCACGCCTGTCCATTGGGCATAGATTAAGCATTGAATTAATTTCCGGATAAAGCGCCGACCGGCGGAGTCGTCATCCACTTCGGGCTCGATTCCGGCAACCCAGGGATGCTCTTTTCGACAAAAGCACGCACACACTACGTCGAGGAAACCCGGTATTCGCTACGACTCGTGGGACTTGCAACCGACCGAATAACACTACTCACCGGTGCACTGCATTGTCTTTGAGACCAACAAAAATATTTTTCCAAGAAAAATATAATTTTTATTTGGTTTACTAAACGTATAGTCGTAATTCAATTTATGTTGGGTTTACAAGCCATCAAGTTCTATTTAATCGATTAGTTTGTTGGTTGCAGCAGCAATTTGTGGTAATTTGAACAAATTTGTAAGAAAACTCATATCTGTTCGTTCTAAGCTGTCGTCGCTTTTGTGATGTGTTGAAGGCATTATTTAAGCAATATATGAGCAAAATACACCCGGGTCGTTTTATGAAAAATACATAATGAGGAATGATGAACGCTTTACGTCTCTCGGCGCATTATAAAAGCTATGAAAAATATCGCACAACGCCTGAAGACTCAACGGCGGTTGGAAGCCAGGTTCCAATGAGGTATGCGATACTATGAAGGCGGCAAACGCGGTCTTACGATGCGGCGGAGATATATGAACTTTGCGAATTTGCACTCGCCTTATTTCATTGCCCGTATTAAATCCACTCTAGCCGAGCAGAAAGCCAAGCTACATGCAGCGTGCAGGAGTGTGCAGCAACCGAAGGAAGCAGACCAAAACCAAGGCGCAGGCAGGCACGGTCCTTTAGCCCTCAAAACCCTTGCCTTCAACTAAATCCCAGCTTTTTCTTACTACTCGAATTCGCCGGTGCCTTGGCTTTCCACCTTCACCTTATACACGGTATCATAGTATGAATATCGCGCGTTGGAAAGAGATGCAAACCGTTTTTGTGCGCTTGCTAAAGACTAAGACTAGACCAAAGTTAAACGACGAGCCTTTACCAAGAGCAATTTATTATCTTTAAACCTCATTATTAAAGGCAATAAAAGCACACGCAAATGAAAATAAATAAAAAAGAAAATTATTTTGAAAACACACGACGCAATAAATATGTAGGAGAGACTGGGGTTGGATGTGACGGGGGTACGTTGTTACGTTGAACCAGAAAGTTTCATTAAACTCGAGAGGAACAAAAATTAATTAACGCTTGGTTTCATCATCGAATGCTGCGCAAATAAAGTGCGCCGAAATTCAAGAAATTGAAGACTTTGAGAGATTGTTGTTTCGAGTTTGTTTTGGAAAATTTAATACGATTGAATTATGGCGGGGCAGCCAGCGCTCGTACATCGTAAGCACGCACACGTTTCGAATATAAATTACATTTTCGCCGGCGCTGAGCATCTATTCGCTCGCGATTGCGTTTACACGCCGCTCCTCCTCGTCCCCGCGACGGTAAATTATAAATTTGATTGATTTACTTGCCGCATTATAATATGAACCGCATGCAGGTTTGCGCTACGTATGCAATTACGTTTAGCGAAAAAGCGTTGGTACGTAAATATATTTATGTTTTCAGCCGAGATGGATGCGCGCCGCCTCCTCCTGGCTCGAAAATTGAGAACTTGCTTTTCATAGCCAAGTCCGTAACCCAAGACGAGTCGTGGGGCGACGGTGATCATGATGAAGATTAAGAAGACGAAAGGTGAAGTTTCCGCATGTGGATCAAATGTAAATAAGGGTGGAAAAGAACGACGTAATGAAAAATGACATCACGAATTGTAAAATCTTCATTACTCATTCTTGGAAATTTTATAAGTAAAAAGTAAAAAGTATGAAGTCAATTTTGTTGGTTTGATATTTTTGTTTGGTTTTTAGATTATTGGTATCAGAGTATCAAGGATATCGCAAACGCAGAATACCGTGATATCTAAAGGTGATGTATGTATTTAGATACTACGCGTGTTTATATTTATATCGAAAGGAATTTTTGTGTTTGCGTAATGTGCACGCTCGCCCGCTGCGTGCAGAAGTGGCACATGTGTAAAATACGACGCGGATTTTCCAACGCCGCCGAAAGCAATTTATACGAAATTGAAGCCGGCAATAAAAATGCGCGAAAAACACGAAAACATGAAATAAGAACCATATGTAACAACGGCGCGCCGGCAATCCGCGGCAATTCATGGCAATTCCGATAGATGGTTACGGCGAATTCCGAACACCCGCCTCCACTGCTATTCTACGCCATCGCGCGCGATCTTCCACCATCTGACACTGTGTTATGCCAATCTATATCGCGGTGTATGCGAAATGAGGAGCGAAAACATCTTCGAAATGATCTCAATATTTTCTGGCGTACGGTTTCGATCTGAGTCGCACAAAAATCGCCTCCCGAGTTTGTGGACGCAATTTATCGCCGGATTTATTCCACGCCACAATACACTATTTGTAGTAAATTCACAAAACTTCCCCGAAAAAATCATTTCACGCACATAAATCGAAAATAAAAGTTTGCGTGTTGCATAAAGCGCAAAACGCATTAGTTGTTTCACGCGTCATTTGTTTTCGCACGAGCATTGTATGCTCAAAATCGCATTAAAATCCATTCCGTGGCAAAAAACGTCCGATCGCGGAAACAAAATGTTTAAATTAACGCTCTAAAAAAGCGAATTAATTGTTAATTGAATATGGCGGCGTGGCGCACGTGTTTTGACTGCAATCAATCACAACGTATTATGCAAATCGCGTCGACAGAATGCACGTGCCACCTGCGTTGGCAGCGCAATTGTTGTCTCTGTTATCGCAATGAATACATCGTCATGCTCAGTCCAGTTCGCCGTCGAGACCAGACCGTTGAGGTCCACGTAGAACTATGCACTCTCAACGACGTCGTAGCCGTACTACTAATTGTACTAATCACATACCAAGTAATCCAAGTTGACTCCATAAACACCTCTAAACTGCTAAACCAACTCATGACATCAACATTGATTATGACGTTAAATAAATACCTACACAAATTAACTCAAAATAGTACCGCAGAATAATATTTTTTATTTGTGGGAGGGTCTAATTCAAAAATGTACTAATTTAAGTATGATTGGTGCGCGCCACTACACGCTTAACCCCCACTATCATGTGATAGCGTATAAAACCCAATGGGTGCAAGCAGGACAGTTGTCTTTAATTTTAAATTAAAAAAATGTGAGATAAATTTTGAAAGGAAATTAATGGATGTTGTAACGCTCAGTAGATGTGTCGTTTTGCTATCAACATTACCAACGTCAACGTCCAAACATCAGCGAGGCAGATAGGACTCTCGCGTCGGCGCGCCTGTGCCGCCTCCACTGGTTACAGTACCACCACACGCCATGCCGTGCCTCGCCGCAACGAGCGAAACGACCAGCATTCAACCGAAAAGGTAGTAAATGAGAGATAACAGCCAAACGGTTTCATGCAGGATACGCTTTCAACCATCGGGCGCAATCCTTGATAAATAGTTCAGTTATTCAAACAAGTCCGGCGCACGCTTTCGCATTTTTCACCAACGTTTTTGCGCCTCTCGGGTTGTGCCGCCCACACACGGATTTTAACATTTTCTTGATAGATATGCCGGATATTTGCACAAAATATTTGTTGTGTTTACCATGCACAAAACACGGTAAACATGACAAACCTTTATAATCCTGACTTTACGCAGGACGTTACCTTATTTACTAATCTCAACACCCAAATAAAGATTAAGAAAATGTTAAATATTTTTTTCTAATTTAAGTTTCGATTAAATATTTATCTATATACAAGAACGCTTTCTAGAAAGGTTCATTATTCATCGATAAAATGAATATTGAATCGCCTGCTGGGCGACAACGCGCCGGCAGTTTGCATGCCGATCGCTCTCGGTCCCTATTAGTCAGTTAATTACTTGATTAAGGAGTCAGAAACGAAGAAGTTGGCTTCCGGGCGACCGTTAGCGAGCGAACGCGCGCGTAAGTAAGCGCACAAGTACGGCAAAACCTCAGTTGATGCCATTATATGACGACCGAAACTTGTATTAAAAGACAATAACGATATTATAGAAAGTTTGCTGGCTCTAGCGCCCCGTCGCCCAACGAATCCACCCCCATCACCAAACTCCAACTCGTCCTTTGCCTAGCGCGCAAAGCAAAGCAACGTGGTGTGGCGAGAGGGATAAATTTCGGACTTCGAATTTAATTAAGACTCATAGTTTTCCCGCGCTAGTTTTCCCATTTTCAATGCAAGCGTACCCCAAGCGATATTAACGTCAACACGACGCCAAACCCGCCTAATGCGACAACTTCGCCTCGCATCTCAAATGTGCCAATCTAGCTGGTCCACAGAACGCGTCCGCAAATTACATAATCGCGCTGGATATCGGACGAGATTGAGCGATAAATAATGATGGGACGAGCGACAACGACGCCTGAATGTCCTCCTTCGGTGTTGATTTATTAGGTATTGTGTATCACGCCGAGCATGATGAAATTACTAATCTTGCCCGGCGCCTCCACACTATCTAACCCACATACTAATAATTTCTAATTTTTTTCAAATTAAAACGTTTAATTACTTTCAGTAATTGTGTCCAGTATATATATGCGCACCAAGTTATGAAGTTCAAAAGAGTAATCGCCGTGCTGATAAATCGCCGCCATCGCCGCTGTTGTAATCACTATCGCGTTGATTATGTGCGCGTTTGTCCTCCGCACGCTCGTGTGCTTGTGTGCAAGCCGAGGGCGAGCTTTTAATTACAGTTATTTGTTATTCGGCGGGCAAAAGATAATAAGAGCTTTATTTACATTTTGGCAACCGCACATTGCCGCCCGCACTCCCACAAGCCGTGGCTGTTTTCTTCGTCGTTTCGTTCTTTGCACTTTTGCTACCGCGTCGCGCCACGCAGCTTTATCCGTGAGCATAATCCGAACAACTAATATATGTATAAAGCTTTGCGGTTTTCTTTATGCAAACAGAATTAAAATTCTGAACAATCCACCCCGAGAAATACACTCAAATTTAGTTTGCGAATCGTCTAATAAACCAACAAATTAGTAACGGATATCGCAAGAAACCAAACAATTTGTTCGATGTTCCAAACTAACTTCACTCCTAATTATGATACCTTAAAAACACAAAAACACAAAATTAATATTCATCAACATAACTTTCATCGTAGACAACGAACATTTTCTTGGTTACGGAAGGAATAAATTTACGAAGATACTACATTTTGATTTGATATCCTTATTATAAAGTTTTGAAGTTAAACTCAAGAGAGGTGGAAGCGTTGTTTATGTTCTCTTCATTTTACTCAAACTCAAATTCGTTCTTCATTCATTCAAACTCGTTTGGCGATCCATAATCCACCGCTAACGCTTTGGATAAAGCACCCTTTAATCTATTAGCGAAAGCGCATTCGTTAAATGGTCCCGAACGTCATAATTGAGAATAATTAATATAAAGGCGTCGTCTCCGACCGCTTCAGCTCGAGCTCGAGCAGCACCATTTGTGGAAGTACCGACCATCAAATTAATCTTTAACTTCAACGTCTTGGGTAGAACCCATCCACAATGTTTTGTTTACAATTTTAAACAAAAAATAATAAAAACATTATGCACATATCAACAAAACCAATTGGACAAAGACATTTCAATGCGAAGAATCGCATTGTTTTGTCGATTGTTCAAACTTAATCAGAAAATTATCGATTTGTTCAAGTAATCAAGACAGGAAGTCAAACAATTAAAACCAGTGAAACGTCAAAATCGTGGAAATAATTCCAAAGAAAACTTTCCACAATCTTTGCTTCCTACAACCGATAGGAGTCGATTCTCCCAAGCGTTGGATGTCTAATTGTTAGCAAACTTTCTTATTAAGTCTTAATAGAGAGTTTCTATTAAGTCGCGACTTACATTTACTGTAGCAAATACCACACTGTTCGATCTAGTTTGGTTCTGTTAGTAACTGGTTTTAAATGTTTTTTTTGTAAAGCTTCTACCCATGAGTGGATAAAATAAAATTTTGTATTAAAAGTTTGCACCGAATGTGACATTGTGACATACCAAACGAAATATTCATTTTGCACGATTTGCAACCGCCGATTTCCGCTTTATGGTTCATTGTCAACGAGCAAAAGTTGAAATATGCACTGATGCATATTTTACACAAAAAGACAAATGGTAACACGCAGTAGGGTGTAAGTCTATATTAAAAATTGCAACATGTTTTTAAATCAATTTGTTTTCTTCTCTTGTTAACAGTAACAATAATTAAAGTTTTACCTTTCTTAGAATCCTGATGTTTAGACAATCATTGGCTGTTTCTGCAAAAATCAGAAGATAATTATTTGGTTGTACTTTTACAGTTAAAAAAATATGTTGCTATAAATGTAGGATTCCGAGTGTAAATTATAAATGAGAGAGTTTTTCATTTAATAATTTTTTGATAGGTCTGAATCTTTTATTTTATTTCTCAATATTGGCAGTTACCATTATTGTTATGACATCGTTATTTTGAAATTGAAACCGTGGCATCGCCCAAGCGATATTGAGATATCTGGCCGGCGGCAATCGAACAAAATGCGTCGTTGGTTATTTTCCAATAAGCCATAAAAAGAAAATGGCAACGCGATAATTTTCCTATTAACCTCGTGTTCAATTTGCTCAATTATTAGCTGGGTAATAGGCACTTTAGGTCAAGCGAGTAAAGATAGAGCTTTATTCGTTTACATTCGTTTGTCGAGATTTTTTTAGAAACTAAAAAAAATTTGGGAGATTTTTATTTGTTATTTTTGTAACCAATTATAGTGCGTTAAAATAAAATTTTTATTAAATTTGCGTTAAACTCGTAGTTGTAAAGATTGATGTCAGTAAACTTTCCTGCTGCATAACAAGCGTGTAACCACTATGCGAGTATAATGCTCGCGAGTAATATTTATAAATATTCTCATTCATGCATATGAAAAATATCGCCTGGAATGTTGTCATAAATATTGCTAACGCGTTTCAGGAAAGGAATGGTGTGCCGTTTGCTGTGCACCGTTTGCAGGCTGCGGAATGCGCTTTGGTCGTGTTTAAAGCGCGTTGGCTTTTAAGGATCGACAAAGCTGGCGAGAGGTAATGTGTGAGCATATATTGTAAAAGTTTCGCATGTCTAACCTAACCTAACTCGGCACCGCACATCGCTGCGCAATTCTCGCTCGACTTATCTATGGAAATTCAAACTTTTGCTTGCTATTTGCGACATGGCGGGGCGAAAAGAAAGTGGAAAGTAGAAGAATGTGGAGATTACAAGTTAAATGTTTCATGTAAATAGTTCATATATGCACCGATCGCGTTCGCTTGCAATATAGCCCACAATAAAGAAAACTAAAAGCGTAATGGGACGCTGCAGGGTGCAACTATCGGGCAAACTATTCGGCGGCGTAATGGAGAGGATAATCGCAAGATGCCTTTGTAGGATGTAGAGCCTTGCTGGAAAAATGCGACTAACATTAAGAGCATATACAACGATGCAATGTTAAAAAAAAATTAAGCGCAGTTCGACAACGCTTAGCGCACCGTTGCAGGATGCGCGTGAGATAGTTTAAGTTAAGACGACAAAATGCTAATGCTCAAGATGGGCGGGTTTCGAAAAACGTTCGTTGTGCGACTCGAAGGTTATTGCAACTGCTTTGGAATAAAAGCGCGAATAAAATCCCAACACTTGCGCTTCGAATCCTCGATTCGTGGATGCAGGATTCGCGATGCTCGTTTGAGATATCCGGCTCGTTGCCGCGGCTTTTCGGTCGCTTTCACATTCAGGTCGTTCGTACCCAACGGACGAACGGTCGAACATGCATGTGCAAACGCTGATCGCATGGTGAAGGCGCCGGGAACAAGAATGTGAGGTTTGTAGAGTTTGAGAACGAGTATGTAAAAGTTCCTGTGCTCGCTGGGCGCAAAAGCCGCTCAAGCTCGTAAACGTTTTCTTAGCGAAACAAAAGTTTGTGTTTCTTATGTTTAGTCTACGCTCGCCCCCGCCGACAAACGAACGAACACATGGTCGGCCGGTTCTTTGCTCAACTATTTTAATGCGTAAAGTTTAAACAAAAGATGCCAACGTTGGGTTCAAGCACAACTTGTACAACCACCGAATCGTTGCAGTTGTTAATACTTTAATGTGTAATTAAGTAAATTATTATTCTAAACAAATAAGAAAAGACGCGTAAAATTATTCATCATATCATCAGAGTCAAGCACAAGCGCAAAATTTAAAATTAATATGTTTATTAACTGATTAATAATTACTATAGTAATTTTCTATAAGACATTTTTATAAAATTTTGATGCTTATTTTTTTTAAGAGAAAAAAAAGTTGGAAACCCAGCAGATGGATTGCCAGGGGGTTTAAACATTCTCGCATGTTTAGTAGGTTGAAGCAAGTTGTGAAAGTTCAGGCAAGGGCAAAATCGCCTAAAACCTAAACGTAGCAAACATGTTTTAGATGCACACACTGCGATATGCGTACACTGCATGTTTAATTCAATGGAGTTTAGTTTCGAGACAAAATTAGCCGCCGCCACCACCGTTGAAAGGTAGATTTAACATCGTCTCATCTAACGCAACGCAACGCAAACGCGTCGGCTGTGATCAAGAAATAAAACCGGATGCGATGCCCTAATATGCAATAACTAGCGGAAGCAACGTTAGGGAAGCCGGGTAATTATTGGCGCGTACTCGTTTGCCGCATGTCCGCGCGGTATTTAGGCGGTTGTGTACGAAAGAACGTCTAACATGTGCATCAATCATCGGATTATCGTCGCTCATCTTCATCATCCGTCTTTATCTATCTTTATTGTTCTAGCCCGGGCGTATACAATGCCGAGCTGGCGCTCCGGCTCGTTTTTCATCCACGCGGGGGCGGCTAAGCCACCTTGCGCGGCAGCTCATTTCTCCGCGCTTCTCAGTCGCTTTTTCTTCTGTCGCGGACCGTTCAAAGACGTGTTTATTTTATTTTATACACTGCTGGAGCAGCTTAGCTAATGGCTTCTAATAACTAAGAACCATCGTCTTTTTCGCTCCTTCATTTTTCGTGTATGTCCCTTTTAAAGTTATATACAAATGTTAGCATAAAGGTGTTGAATATGTTTATTAAACTACATAAATATCACCAAACCATAAGATTAGTAACAAACTAAATACATTTTTATATTTTAACCTCAACATTGATGGTGTATAGTTGGTTGCATATTGCGTAAGTGCATGTTTGAGCTACTAATAATAAAAATAAATAGTAAATAATCAAATAAACATTAAAACGCATTAAAAACCCAAAATTGTGTTTTGTTACGTTTTATAGGGTTGAAATCGAGCGGGTTGTGTTCAATTCTGCATTGTTTCGTTCGGTTTTTCGTCTGTTGATATATCACGCGTAATTAATTGCGAATGCTCGTGCACATTTATGATGCATCTGAGTTAATTTATTAAAAATTACGCTATCATATTATGCGCCTGACGAGTTATTCGATATAATGGCGTTTGCGCCCGTCGTTTGTAATAATAGAACATTGGTAATAACCGTATGGATGAACAGGCTCGTCCGGAGCAAGCAGGATGCGGCGAATGTGCGAAATGCAAAATAAACATATGTTGTTATTGTTGTTGATTGTGATGAAAAACTATTACAGAAGTTGAACAACATGCATTATATGCATGTTTTACTATGCATAACATCAATTCGAATCAAAATTCGATGCGCTCATGTTTGCTCTGATATTTAGTTACACAAGAAGGATCCAAATCCGCATTGATTTGTTTAACATGTTAATATAGTTAAATTATTTGGCAAACCACATTATATTTTGTTTTATTCGCTACGGCAGTAACAACATAAAAATATTACAAAAATAAAAATACGCTTCGTAATGTTTTTTTTACAATCACATAACATTTTTGTTGGTTTTATTTTTCAATACTTTATGTTTTGTTTTCGTGCATGTTTTTGACTTGTTTTGACGTGTTTTGACTGGTTGGAAAGGAACATTTTTAAAAAATTTAGAATGCTAATTAGGCTTGTAAAAACATTTCGTGTCACTTTAACTCTTTTGTCTTATTTTCTTACAGCTTTCTATGCATTAACCTTTGAAAACATCGACGGTGTGGCTTGTTTTCGTTGGGAAAGAAAACGAAAAACAACGCGAAACACGAGAGGAAATTGGATTTTTTTGCCACTTAATTAGCAAGTGCAAGTTAATACAATCACCCCGTGCAAACAAACGTTTGCGCCCGCCATCCGCGCCCACGGCAATAAGGAAATTCGAAATCCGAAGCAATACGTAAACAGACACTCGAGTGAAGGGAAAAGACGACCGCCTCCGGCAACATCCAAACACACTGACGCGACAAAATTCCACACTAAGACGGAGGACTTGTATCATATCAAATCCACACTTGCAGCTGATATAGAGTACAAGTTTTGATTATAGTTACCGGACTTCAACTCAGCAACAAAAAAATTTTTAAACCTCATATCTTAAGAAATAAATTTTTTAGAGCTTTCAACATTTCTGCAATTAATAGACAATTTAAGTAACTACTCAATACAGTTTTGTTAAAAGTGATGTCATTATTTTTATACCCGTGACAGTTAATTAAGTAAAGTCTGCAAATCGTGCTAATTTTTTGGTAAAAACAAGTAAAAACACTCTTTATTTAATTACTAACTAATTGAATGTTTGTTTAGATAATCTCTTAACTAATTGAAAAAACAGTTTATTTTGTTTTATTTGATTTCTAAATATATATCAAAAGATATTTACGTTTTTGTATAACAATTACTTACAAAATTTGTAAGAACTAAAATTATTCATAAATTTTAACTTTCAAAAAATCATATTTCAGAAACTAATTAATCTTTCTCTAATTTCATTTTTGCAATAAATAGAGAATTTAATTTACTACTTTCAGTAATTTGTTTAAAACAGTGGCATAATATTTATACCCGTGAGAGATAATTTAGCAAACCTCTGCAAAAATATGAAATTTATATTAATAACTAACGAACTAATTAATAAACTAAGAACAATCTAAGATATTTTGTGTGATAATTATAAGGATTTACACACGAATAAATATTTATATAATTATATTGCTAGGTTCCAAATTATTGAGCGTACGTCCTTGGTTAGAAGCAGATAAACATGATGTTTCCTCAACTTTACATCAAAGCAACTCAAATCAGAGTAGATGTTGTGTTTCCAACAACTAATTTGCAACAAACAAAATAATTTATTTGTTTTTTTATATCAGTTTTTAGTATCAGCATGCTAAAAATGAGTAAGTTTGAATCCTCGACAAAAAAAATGGTGCAAAAATGCGAATCATATATTAAAGCGTTGCAAACACATTTATCAGAACAAACTCATTCCAAAACTGAAACTGTCGGCAGGCCCAAACTTTTTGCAATGGCTAATAACAATTATTGGCATGAGTGCTAGCGCGGGCAAAAAGTTCGAGACATTTTTGTGATTGGCCATTCGCGCGTTTACTCAAATAATCAGAAAAACACACGGTCGCGCGTATGAGCGCGGATTTATGACGCTGCTTACTCGCGCGCCGGACGCATTTGTCTGCACGTCCTGCAAAAGTACTGCAGAATGCTTTGAATTTGTGAATTTCACATTTCAAGTTTTACGTTTGTATGAATACAAACGTTCCGCAGATAATGGTGAAAAAGCGAAGAGCGAATGGGGATTTTTGAATAATTGATTTCGAACCGTTCTACAGAAAAGCGATGACAATAAATTTGAGTTATGAATAGAAAATATTGAAGATATTTATCGTCAATAAAGTCAATAACACA
>JARJDS010009289.1:0-35779 GCA_030264155.1 Atheta pasadenae | reverse complement strand
TGTAAACATAATATTGGAACAACCCTAAACATAACAGACTACTAAACCAGGGACAAACCGCTGCGCACATCATAACAGCTAGTGATTTAATTAAAATTCTTTTAATCAAATTGCCACCAAAAGCAAGCAAGCAGCGGAAGAGTAGCGTGGAAAATCAAAAGTTAAACTCAATACATTCAATTATATCATCAATAAAAACACAAAAAAAGTATGATTGTGTTTGTACAGACATTGGAAGTTATATAAACCGAGCAAACTCAATTTGTAACTTTGATAACTTTCGATTTGTTGTTACTGTTAAATAA
Organism: Atheta pasadenae; assembly: GCA_030264155.1. Lineage (NCBI taxonomy): Eukaryota > Metazoa > Arthropoda > Insecta > Coleoptera > Staphylinidae > Atheta > Atheta pasadenae. The sequence goes on along the minus strand of JARJDS010009289.1, from coordinate 35,474 downwards.
TTGCTGTGGTTAGTTGTTCGTCTGGCAGATATTGGCCAGAATTGATGAAAAAATTCAATTTTAGAACGAAAAATTAAATTGAAAGTTTGAATTATATACGTGTAGATTGCGCAGATTGAAAGTAAGAGGAAGGTTAAAGTAACCCTAACTTTTAGTTTAGTAATTTCTGTCGTGTAAATTAGAATTGCGCTCGCATGTTTAGATATTATCTGGATTTTCATATTATCCTGTTATCCCATCCACGACTGAACGTAATTTGCTGCTCCTTTCAAGCGCTTTATTTAGTAACTCTACACTAACTTGGTAATCACATAAAAAGATAATAACCTAACAAACTTGGGTTTAAACATGCGAATAAAAACCCAAATTTTGTTTGGATTTTTGTAAACAACGTCGATTTATTTGCTTGATTCGTATGATTTGAACGTTGATGTTCAGCAAACAATGTGCAGCTGTTAACAACTTCTCGTTACGTAAAGCGGAAGAAATCGGAACCGAGGAAAATAGTGGAGGGTGCGCTCACCCAAGAAAAGGAAATCAAATAAGACACTCTGTTATATTACCAGTAAGCAAAACAATAGAGAATGTGGAAGGAAATTCAGAGAGAGTTAGTGACGTGTACAAATAATTAGTCTTGGATTAAATATTTAACGCCGATTTAGAGGTTAGGAACCTTCACTAAACTATTTAAATTGTTTGAATGATAAAATAAAATTTAATTATAACAGACGCAATTGTGACAGTTTTATTTTAGATAAAATTTACGTCTTTTTCCTGTCAGAGTTTAAAAATTTTGCGTTTTTTCGTTTTGTTTTCTTCTGAGTTGTGCAAGAGTTTGTTTGTTCAGTTTGCAGTTGATGCTTTACTTTATTCGTCGTTTTCTTGCACTCGTTGACTTTTAAATCTTGATTATCTCTAGATACGAGTCGCAAATATTGTTCGTAATTATATTAGCCGCAAATGATTAATGGAACTTACGAAAGTAATGACATTACAAGCTTCTTCCGGAATGAAGTGCTGCGTACCCACAGTTTTTTAATCGATTTGTGTCTTCCTACAAAAGTGGCGCTTTTCCGCTTGGGACACTACCCGCCGTCTTGCTTATTATTACATTTACATCGTAAACTACCAAGTGTACGAACAATTATAATTTAATTAATAAAGTCTTCGTATTTTCCATTCTTTTAAGTTAAAAATACGTTTTTTTATGAATAAAAAATTACACTTTAGTCCTCAATTTGTAACTTTATCCTTTTAAGCTAAATGATATCCAATAAAATACGCAACGATTTAAATCTTAGTCTCGCCTTTTACACTCATTTTACACTTCTTAACAAGTACATATTGACTTGTTGTGAACGTACATGAACGTCATTGTTTTGCTAAGAAAGAAAGAAGCTTTGGAATACAATTTCTGACACATTTCAATGCTTTTGTTCTGGTATAATAATGGTGATTGTTTCTTTCTGACAGGATATTTTTGCTCGTTTTCAATTGCTTTGCGAATTATTATCTTAAAATTAAATCGTAGCGTTGAAACACGCAATGCAACAGTTTTCTTTTAATTTTTTAAAAGAATATAGAGTTTTATTCATTTATTTTGCAAGAAAAACATAAATATTTTTAATTAAATACAAGTTATTATTGATTTCGTCAATTTAGAAAAAATGGTGGAGGCGCCGAAACTAAAACTTGAATTTGTGCGTTAAATTGAAATGAACATAATGCGATTGTAATTTAGTGGAACAAAAGAAATATTTGTGTGAATGTTGGAGGAACTTAATGCAAGTTTATTGAAGAATTTCATTTATATTACCTGCTGAATATTGCCTCGAAACAACTAAAACCAAAGTACGAGGTGTTATGATGCGCATATGCGTACAAAGTACAAAAACGATAAACTGAGTAGAAAGACAAGAGATATGATGACAAGAAACGCTACGTTATTCGGTAGAAGTAGTCGTGGCTACCATTCTTCTCGGTACGTGCAGATAGAATATATTCAAAGCATTCACACATTTTGACTACATATTAAACCTCAATCTCTACAGACCTACAGAATGTCTTAAGTCGACGTGTTCGTAATTTTAATAAAGTCACAAAGTATTTATATTAAAAAAAATTAATGCCAAAATCATAAATCGTAATTCTAAAATCACAAAGTGTAATATTTAGTTTTGTGCGGTATAATATAAATAGAAATGTGCAGTCATTTGAATACATCAAGTTGTATATTGAACAACAATAGCAAACACCATATGGAATTATTTGCATTTTACATATGTTGCATTTGGTTGTGTTTGTACGTGTTGTTATAGCCTATTTTCGCTCGTTTTGAGGCGCAAGTGTCGTATTCAGCCGTGCATCATTTGCACTTTTGTTGTTTACTTTTGTCTTGTCCCGACTCACGCGTATTACATTTCGTATTACAACGTGGCTCTGTACCAGCATCGAAATGTTTGAGACGATTCTATTTGTTGCGCGCAGGTGTGCCGCTCAAAGACAATGAAGGTAGTGCTGATGGTGGTGGCGATGGGGATGGTCTACTAAGCAATATACCCGAACTACAGCGCGTGATTACGCTGCTTTCGTTGTTTACGTTGATTGTTTTAGTAAAGTACGGAAAGAAAACACTACAAACGAAGACACAAATGTATCAAGTTGTAATTTCTATCTAACTTCAAAAGTTGATTCATGTTTTATTTATTGGCTCGTGTGTTAAAATTGAATGTTGGTTAAAAAAATATGTTGCTCAAAATTTTATTCAGGACATAAAGAAAAACTGATATGTCTTTGTGGCTTTCCTTTGGGATTTAGTCTTATCCTTTTACTTCCTGAGAACTTGCGTGCGTGGTTTTCACTAACCTGCACACTGGTTTTCACATCTTTATTTCCGATTGCTATCAGACCCTATCTATTTATTTTTTTAATAACTTTTCAGTGTGTATTGTTGTGTTTTTATTACAAAATGAACATTTTCTTAAAACAATTTCCATTAGCTACAATTGAAAGCATCGGTTAAATTTGATACGCTTTCAAGCCGTCTGGTTTTGTTCTCACTGGTCAGTTTTTCTTAACTAAACGAAAGTAAACGGATATCCCACGCGAACTAATCGCAGTTTATCGCAAAGGGTGCGTTTTCTGTTTATGCAGCCAGGCCATGGCGTGCTGGCCATCGTCATCATAACAACATCGAACTAGTTCTAGATCGGCGATTATCTTTTATTCATGATCTTACACATGTTGCTTCAAGGCGAACAAACTCGATCGTTGCTCATCTTCAAAAGACTGAGTTCGGGTTAATTGCAAAGGTTACGTCCTGCCAAAGATTCCAAGACAACGAGAACTCTCATCATTTGCTGATATCGGTAACGTAACACAAGATTTGTCCGAAATTAATTTAACTTTTTCTTTACAAGTCTAAATAAAATTGAATTACATTTTTGTTTGATAGTAGGTCACTTCAAATAATGTTGTCATCACTTAAAACTATCGTTTCTGAGTTTGAGTTTGAGTAACAGTGTAGTTATCTTTGTAGGATCATATCATAAGGGAGAAATAAAGGCAAAGATCGCTCTTCCGCAGCATGTTTATTACTGCAGGGAACGCGACTTCGGTCGGGTCAAAAGACACTGAGACAAGTTAAAAGCACCACTATTTTGTATTTCACTGTATCTTCAATGTCTTCACTCAATTTCTTCTTGGTTGAATATCTAGAGTTCAAAAGTATTAAATTGTGTTTGTGTGACATTGCTATAACCTTTAAGTTGTTAGACTTAAGACACTCTAATTTTCATAAAAATGTGTGTTTGAAAATATTTCGTTGATTTTTTTTTATTTCACAACGTTTCGATTTTGTCATTCGCACTTTAAGTCAACTTATACCAGTTTACGCCGCAACTGAGCAGCTGAATCGAAAACATAAAGCTGGTGTTTTGCATAAATTGGAATAAATCTTTGTTTAGGTGTGGCTTTTCCGCCGGCGGAAAATCTGCACGCAAAGAAACGTTCGTGTTAAGTTAGCAAGAAGAGGTAACCCTTACAGGTTTCCCAAATATGCACCAGAAATGTAGCACGTGCCGGTCTACACAGTAAACAGTAGTGCCATTCAAATGTTTACGTCGCTTTTCTTTCTTTTGCCAAAGCTCGTCTTTCGTTTAGGCAGAAACGCAAAACGAGAAAACCGAAGTAAAAACGCAAAAGAGATTTAAATTGTAGAATGACAAATACAAAGAATGAAACGAGAAAAACACGCACGGTATGTCAAAAGAACTTCACAATTTTTACGGTTTTCCACAACATTCTTTACATAAGCAAAATATCGCATGGCTGCAAAATTGACAGCAATAAAATTTTTAACAAAAACTGAATAAGATTTTCAAAAATAAACGCAACAATTATTAATAAAATTCAGATGTTTTTCTGGTGTACAACGGATATAAATACATCAAAGTCTAATCCTTCCAGAATGATTTACACTGATCTACGTGGCGCACATTTTAGGGATAATGTTTAAACACTGCAAAATGTGTTTTTCAAAACACGCATATCTTGTAAATCAAAAATGATTTTAAATAACGAAACTTTTGCCAAAGCAATTAAAATTTGTCACTTTTAGTTTTTGTTGATCAAGCGATTGAAACGTTAAGGGATGAAAATCGATACTTAGTCCAAGAAAACATCAAAAATAAATTCAACCAGTTTAAAGAAACTTATTAATTAATCGACGAATCTCCAAATCCACGAATTGAATTGACAAATTCAACGAACATTCCGAGATTTCAATTTCAATTTCAAAAGTTAAATATTTTAAATATCAACTGTAAATATTAATCTTTTTGAATAAATGTTTATCGATGTATCAAACAAAATTATATAACATCACAAGCTTAATTTATTTGAGCCCAAAATGATTTTATTCAATTATTTTTATTCAAACCTTTTGATCGCAACGAAACAATTGTGTAATAATCGTCAATATATTTATATTTGCACAGCGTTTATGACGTAACAAGGACTCACGTTTCCAGCCGTTGGAAAACTTGCGCAACAGGCACTAATTTGTATGTGCATTAAACTTTTGCGGTGCTAGCAACAAATTATAATAATAATTTCCCATTGGAATTAACAGATTTTGCTCCACAAGTCCGGCAAACATCAATTATGCATTTTGAAATCCATTCGAAAAGCAGATAAGAATGAAGTTCAAACGTTCCAACTCCATCCCTTAACAAAACATATTCATCTTTCCCCGCAGGCGAAAATCAATGAACACCTGTTTGATTTCATTTAGATTTGTCCCACAAAACGTACTCCTACAACTTGTCACAGAAAAGTTGATTAATGCTGTCCGTTTCCGTTTTCTTGTCAAATTGCGTATAGATGTTGTTTTCTAAAATGTTTTCGGGTCTTTTCACAACGATTTTAATTCGTGTCGGAAAAATATGTTCGGAAAAACACACAACTAATACAGGATTTTTGTGCTTGTCGCCTTCAATTCACTACATGGAGGCTTTAGTTTTGAGTTTATAAGTTTAGGTGTTAGGTTTTGAACTTTCACACTTCACAAAATAGTAGAAATGAGAGGTTTTGCCAGAAATCATCTGACGGGGTTGAATTTCGACGCTGCGACCTGTGTTATATGCTATCTGAAGTCGATTGCGTTCAATTCGACCGTTTTTCAAGCCAAAAAAAATGTTGATATCAGAATCCACAACACGAAAATGACGTCTTCGCGGTCTCCACAAAAATTTACGTGTCACCTAACACCCACTCATTCAATTTACTTAATTTTCTTCGATTGGATATTTCCATTTCCAAAAAAAGTCATAAAATCACATAACCAACCTTACACTTGTAAACTAAACGAAATATTTGGTAAATATTATTTTGTTAATTTTGTGCTAATACTAGAATAACATCAGTTTTATTTCAGCAACACGCGGTTAAATTGTTCAGCACAGAATGCTTTTCAGCGCCTGCGAGCTTTTATGAACTTTCGTCAAGTCCACTAAAGGACGAACCATTAGTGTCAGAATTAAAACTTTATAATTATTTATTATTGCACTCAGATGTTGCGGCTTGTGCACAATAATTTGCTGCACGCGCGTTTAACAGTAATTAAATGAAAAACTCATTAAAAGCTTAAATACTTAAAATTGCCACAGTCCAAGTTAACCCACAACTTATCAATTCAAACGTATGTTTTTTTGAACAATTAATCTGATTAGCTATAAATGTTTTAACCAAAACACTAAACTGGTTATTTATTACATCAATTAGTTAGTTTTTTTTTTTAAATTTGTGGCTTTAAATATTTCTGACATCGCGTTAAAAATAGAAAAACATGGGTTAGATGCGCTGTTATAAGCAAAGTCGTTTAAAATGGCAAGAAATCGAAGGACCTCTGAGTTGTTAGCAGGATAACTGTAGCTGACGTGTGGAACCTTTGACGTTGCAGTCAATTTTCGTCCAGTAAACAACACTACCTGCATCAAACGCAAATTGACCAACCACATATTTATCAACACGAAGTTTAAAGCTTTTATAAGTTTATTTTTATTAACAATGCTCCCAAACTACTATAAATTGAAGTAGTTCTGTTCTAATAATTAATTTTGTTTAATTTTGCCGTGAACTTCAAGGGGGTTTCTTGTGGAGTTTTGTGAGGTTTTGTGGTGTTTTGTGATGTCTTGTGGTTTCTTGTAGTGTCTCCCAAAGTTTTGTAGTTACTAATTTGGTTAGATTCTTGTCTTGTTCTGTATAAGTTCTGTTTGGATGTGGTGAGTCGAACATGTTCACTTGTTAACCTTTTCCCCATCGATAAACAAAGCCGGTGTAGTGTAAATTGTAAAATTTATTTGCTACAAACACAACCTACAATTAAGAAGCTTGCGTCCGCGCCCGCGCCTCTCCAATCAACTAAATTAATTATCCTGCCTTTGCCTGCTTCGCATCCTTTACTTTACTTTACTCTATTGATTAGTAGACTGACCAAAGTCACTGACCATCATCATAAAATAAACTATTACAGTAAATTGTAAAATTTTATCAACTTTTTGATGTTTATAAGCTTTTTAGAATGTTTTTATAGGGATAGTTTGTAGTTTAAAGCGACGGTGGTGGTAACAGTGGTGCAATTAAGAGAGTTCGGTACATGCTTCCGTTGTGGGACGGCGGCATGCTAACCAAATCCTAAAAAACAAACCGCATCCTGCGACTCAGGTCCTGTGCGTTCTGCATCCCCGACGCTCGACAACGTCCGTCGCTCGCTGGCAAGGAAGAGCAAAATTATTTATGTAGCTTGGATGCGTGTTTATAAGGACACCAGTGTGCACCATGTCCAAAGGTACAGAATATTTTCTATGTATTTTTTACCAAGGACAGCAAGAAATTTAAATGAACTCCTAACTTTAAATTTGTTTACATCTTACGTAAAACTAGCGTTTAAATTGTAAATATTGTAATATTAAATTACTGTAATAAAAATTGTAATTTTAATTTAATTCTAATGTAAACACACCTGGGTCCAGAACTTTTTTTTTTAATTTAAGAACCACAATAAGAATGCCATAAAATTGATTAAAATTTCAGTTACAAAATTGTATTTTATGATAAAACATTAATTTAAATTATTTCGGTGAAAAGTTTGGAATACCACAATATAAGAAATGATACGCACTGATACAACATTTCTTCACCTTGCAATTAACTTTGCAACCTTTGATTGAAGATGGAGATAACAAGTGGCCTTTTGTTAAATAAAGTAAGAATAAGTGCGCATAAGCTCGCCGCCCCTAGAGTTATGATACCTTATAGGCAATGCAGTAAAATGTAACAAACTGAAAGTAAGAAATTTTTTACTGCGTCAATGTACAATGAGTCTGAAACAAGCAACAGAAGTCTAAGTCTTCACGATTCAGACGGAAACACATTTTTGCTCATAAATTTAATCAAATTTATTTTACTCCGCCACAAAAAAGTTGGCGCAATTTTCCAACAAAATGCCAACAATTTAAAAACGAATTGCTGTTAAACTTTGTTTAATTTTAACTTGACGGACAAGAAAATAGTTTAGGAATTTTCTTTTTCTTGGACATTGTGTATGAATCGCGAATCGAGTTAAAATTGAAGGAAAGTTGTAAATAAGTTAAGTGCAACAAACATATAATAAACTGTATTGTTTCACTCTTAGTATGTCGTAATTTGATGTAATATTATTGATTTTTAATATTTTTTATGTTTGATAAGGTTTTTAGGGGTTTTCTGGAATATAGATTTAGTAATTGGTTTGAACTTGAGGTACACAAACATATTTGCAACAACGTTTGACGTTTTCCTTTCGGTAATGAGGTTGTAATTGGGCGGGAACGAGTGAAAGACTAATTAGTTGCGGGCTTGCGCCACTACAAGTTTCTCGCCACATCACAAGGAACACCTCCAACAAGTAACCAAGGAGGTGGTTTAGTTTTCTTCGATTTTGGTACAAAATATTTGAAAAACTCAAGGTAAATTTTGATAAAAATTGATCAAAATTTAATAGAAATTTAATACTAAATGTTTACGATCGGTGTCAAAAATTAAGGAAATTACATTTTTTTTTTGGTGAGTTTATTGCTGAATAATATCAGCTTACCGATAATTTTTTGTAACATAATATTTACTTTAGTTTAATTTAATTTAATATAAAAATTTCAAAGAAATTATTTGATAAATGCAAGCATGATTTTGTTATTTCTTTTGAAAGTAACATACATGAGGGATCTTTTGATATTTTTGTGATTTTTGTCAAATGTTCAAAGAACTTAAAGTTTTGCTAGATTCTGTGAAATCTTCTGTCCGCACAAATTCAACAAATGCGCGAAGGAAGGACAATCTCATTTTGTGCTAACATAATTTTCGTTAAAAGTCAAGTAAAACTTGAACTTTTAAAAGTTAACTCTGGAAGCCTTAATTTAAAATTTAAAATTAAAAAAGTTACTAAACAATTATGTTTAACGAAAACTAACCCAAAGCCTAATATTTCGATAATTTATTTTAAAAACAATTAAAAAACTTACTTGTTTTTTGCGTTTGAAGATTGAAGAAAGAGTAGCAACAAGTTTTAATCTGTTGATTCTTTTATCTGTTGCTTTCTGGATCGTTGTTTCCAAAAGAATTCACTTATCAGTTGATTGCGGAATTTAGTTTCGTAAAATTCGCTTTTACGCGCTCTTGAATGTTGCAGTTGTTGCAGAAGCGTTCCGTCGCAGGATTACACTGTTTCTGTGGGTCGGTGGCGGCAGCGGCGGTGTCTCGGTGAAGGTGTGTGCGCTCGTGCGGCTTCTCGATGGACTGTGTGCATGCCCGGCGTGTGTGGCTTGGCAAGTCGCGCATCGCGGCGTCTATATAGCCGCCTCCACTTGGTGTCGGTGGCGGCGGTGGTAGCGGAGGCAGAAGCAGCGACGTCATCCTCGACAGCGATGCAGCAGACCACGCAATGCCCATTCAAAACCAATCACGACGCGTTCAACATTTTTACCGACCAATCAACACGTTTCTATACAATTTAATCAAAAAATAAAACAAAACGTTATAAATTTTTTATTTTTGGTAAAAAACTAAAAATTTAATTCGTAAAACAATAAATACAGATATATTTTGTATTTCTCCGCGGTTTTGATAGCGAAAGCTGTTGATTTGACTTTTCAGCAAACCAAAACTGAAACGGCACGTCTCAAGAATTTGCATTCTTAATACCAGGCGTCCCGCACAAAATTAAATTACAGCGATGCCATCATACGTTCTTCGCCGATGTTCGTGCCTAATGCGCGGAAACTTTGTGTGTCCAAACAAAATTGATAAAGCCCAAGTCATTGAAAAGTTTCCATTTTTTCGGAAGCCTGCCGAGCAAAATACATTTTTTTCTTTAACTAAATTTATTTAAAACCTACCTACACATTTCCAATAAATAATAATCACATGATCACAACTACGTGTGCTTTAATGTCGTTTTATTTATTTTGATGTTATCTACCCAATACGCTTTTCCGCAATTAGGTGTATTTATTTAGTACTTTTACATTTGTAACGCGAATTATGAGTCAACACTAATTACCTGATTAACCAAAAATAATGTTGTTGATTTAAACCCAAACAGATGTACGCATACAACCCACAGATTGCACCTAATAGTATTTATTATATTATTGTTTTTAAATTTGTTGCTTTTATTGGCTTAACCCTTAATCATCTAATATGTCCAAACAGAATTATTTTCAATAATGTTGTCAAAATATAAACTAAAATAAAAACAACATATATTATCGCGTATATAGATAGTAATAATTCACAAATAAACAAAGACAAGTGTCATATATAGATTTTTTTTAATGAAAATATGATAAACATATTTCCACTTCTTTATATCATCACATAATTGCTTGCTTCTTGTCGGATCTAGTTTATTATTATTTTAATTCAGATATTAATCAAAAACTCTATAGTTTGACAAAATATTTATATAAATGATGTAATAATGAATCATGGAAATGTTTATCGGAAAATTCAAATTGCGCATAAAATCTACGCATACTGTCCAAACAATGACGATTCAATACATTTTCTACATTTTTCTACAAAAGCGATCGATTAATCAACTGCATTCAAAAAAATTTTGCAAATAAATTCCTATCAGTTTAAAACAATGTCATTAGTTTGTTAGATTGTGGCTTGTTTTTAAAATTTATTGTTGTATTATTGATGACGATAACTACGTTGTAAAATATAGATATTAAACAACACAATTTGTTTGCTTCGAATATACAGATGTATCTGGCAATGAAACATTAATTAGTGGGTTTTAATTAGACCGTCGTAATTGCACGTAATGACGGCCGCCTTTTTACCTTACAAAATTACAGCGTGTACGAACAATTTGCATGTGTGAAGAACTTTTCACTTGCCGACGCGACGCCTCCGGAATTTCCGCTCTTCGAATTAAAATGCGTGCAAAATAATCAAAACTTAATTAACGCGTTAATATCATACAAAACAACTAGTATAATTTAAACTTGCACACGTCCTGGGTTGCAATTAAACTTTTTTTATTTTATTGCCATGTGGTAACCACATGGTAGAATTCACCTCCTAATTTTCCACCAACTTTACGAAATTTATTTATTTTATTTATATCTTACAGGTTTATTTAAAATTGTTGTAAATTTAACAAACGTTATAATTTTTTGTGGAAAATATTAAAATGGCAATGGTTTAGACTGTTTAGAGTTTCATTTTCTTCTCATCTTGTACACTTCCGTTGTTAGTATTTACCGACTTAATCTTTCACTTCCTCTCACCGTTAGTCTGCACCTTGAACACAAAAACCAACGCTCAAGTTTTCCAGACTTCCAGAAATGTGTTGATGAATTTTTAATTTCACATTATGTACCAACAAACAAACGCTGTTTTTGTTGTCTGTTTGTTGCTTCATTTGTAAGCTTAATTTTGTGTCTTACATTTAATAACTGCGATATGCATGTAACAAATAGAATTTTAAAGTTTCTTGTTAAATTGTAGCAAAAATGTTCATTAATATCAATTTTTATGCTGTTGCTTCAGCAGATTTATTGCTTCCTATAATCCAGAAATATTAGTTTGGATCTTAATCTATTTACATTAACATATCATGTTTTTGAGAAAAAAAAACACGTTTTCTTATAACATTTTTTAAATTTTTAATGAATTGTACAGTATATATATATATATCTATATATATAAGCCAAGATTTTTCTTGGGAAATTCCTACAGCGACCTCTGAGTGTGGAAAACTCAAGTCTAATGAACTCTAACAACCATTGACGGTTTTCTTCTTTAACTTATACACTGATGTAGATAGAAACTTAATTTTTCGTAAAAATGATACCAAATTATAAGTGCTATATTAGATATCCTTTTTTTAAGCGCATAGACCGCCTCTTCTACTGTAAAATCCATTTTTGATCATGGCTGTATCTTATTTGCGAGATCCATATATCTATATATGTATATAGATATTTTTAACCAGAGATATTTGCGACTTTATCCAACAATGTTTAAAAAATCATCAGTCAATAGTTTGGTCTAATGCATTTTATTACTGATATTCATCAATATAATAAATAATACATATGATGTATACAATTTATAATAAATATAATATTAATGGTACAATAGTATAATAAGTTCATCACAAAAATAATACCCATGCTCATAACCAATCGAAACAAAGTTGAAACCAATCGCATTGTTTGTTAATCCGTTAATAGATATCGATTAAGTTAACCTTCAGTATCCGTTATATTCACAGAACAGTTTGACAAATAGCGCCATCAGTAGAATCATCAAATTGAAAAATCGAAACCTTTAAAATCTCAATTTTAATTTACATTTAATTCTTTAGATTCTTTAGATTCTTTAGAAGTTTACAGTAGTTTACAGAGAGTTTACAGAGCGTTCGAGACTTTTATTTATTATAGACAGAGAATTTCAATTGTAACTATGGTCACGTAACTTTTAATTGTTTTAAAAACGTTCATAACTACATACTGGTACAATCGATAGATAAACATTTCAAATGATTCCATAAATTACACAACTATGTTGGTGTGAATGGCAAAATATATTTGTGCCTCAGTTGAAAATTATAAAAATAATGGTACTTCTGCTTCTGCTTCCTTTGTATCATTCCTTCATTCAAATTATCACATAATCACTTAAAGATAAACTGATAATTGTATCATTAACACTGATATAGTATTTGTTACACATGCCGTTCGAATAATAAATATTAAATATGCGTATAGGCTCTAAACATTCTTTTGTCATTAACAACTGTTACAAATATTTTTAATAATTTTGCTTCCTTTTTTCTAAACAACAACAAATTATATCAACTAGTGTGTTTTAACCAAGTTTTTTCTTTATACCAAACTTGAATTCTATTGTTAAGTTAACAATTGTGAATAGACAAATTGATAGTTTCAAGTTAAATAATGAGAACAGTATTGTAAGATCATGGCTTCCTTTAGCGCCAGAGTTTTCTAGGTAAATAGAAAACCATCCAAAGTTATCGGTTTGGGTGGTAATCTTTGTCGGTTCATGGTTTAGACATGACACTGCTAGAAAGAAGCCAAGTTTTTGTTAGTTTTGGTTAAGAGTACAAAAAGTGGAAGTAGCTTGCTTGTATTGCGTTAGCAACGTTGCTAATGTTTCTATCAACGAAAGAAAGAACAAACTTCCTTTCATCTGCATTATATTTGTTCGTATTTCTATTTTGTATTTTGTATTGTTTTTTTTTTCGATTTTCGTATTTTTGTTATAAGGTATAATATGTAAAGCTTTTTGTATTAATGATATACAATCGAAAACACGTATTAATTAGTTATCATAGTATCATTTATCATATATAGTAAGATTCATATCACAATTACATATTTTATGTTTCGTTTTCCTTGTATTTTAGTATTTCTGGTTGCTCGTAACGATTGCGCTATTGTTCAGCTGACATAAATGGATTCTGTATATGTTCGTTCTATTTCGGTGAGTGAAATCAAAACAGTTCTTGCTCTCGTTTACGATATCCGGCGATAAATTTGCATACACTGATCTATTTATAGGTGTTAGCGACATCGATAAATAAGTGGTCCAGTTATATATTCGGTAATTACTATTCTTACCTCGTCTTTCCATTAGTTTGCAATGATCGCCCCAAGAAGACACAAACATTAATCGTATGGATTAGGGATGGGTGATTGGTGAGTTTGGAAAAATGTTAAGTTCAGAATGTTAAACGTAAAACAAATAATAATTATGTTCTAGGTTCAGGTCCTCAAAATGAGTCTTAGGAGGATTTTTGGACCCTGTTTTGATTATTCCCGCGATATTTGCGTTCGCCATTTTGAGGTTGGTAATGGTTATTGTTACCCCCTCCAGCGCTATTACCACTAGCGCGCCGGCCATGTCCAGGATGCATTTGTCCTTGTTGTTGTGAGTATACGACATGGTGGCCACTGGACTGCAATTGCGGGAGGGTGTCAACGTGTGAGGCTTGGGGGCGGTTTTGTTGTTGCCAGTAGTTTTGTGTGTGTAAAGGTGGGAACCAGTTAGGGCGGTATGGTTGTCCACTATTGTTACCAGCGTTTGATGAAGCATTAGAAGCGTTGGTTACATTAGGATGGTTAGAGCCGGAAGTGTTACCACTAAGGTTTCCACCATTGCCGCCATTACCACCTCCATTCCCGCTGTTAGCTCCGTTACCACCGTTACCGCTGTTATTACCGCCGTTTCCACCTCGTCGGCGTTGACCACTGTTCCGAGACTGATGATGGTATTCCCGTTGCGGGTAAGCTACAGGAGCAACAGCGGCTGCTGCAGCGGCAGCGGCATTATCTCGACGAAGGTCTGAATTTTCTCGCCGGAGACGGCGAATCAAAGATTCCGCATCGTCTAGTTTACGAAGCAGTTCTGGGTCTGGTTGTATGCCACGTTCACGTTCGCGTTCGCGATCACGTTCGTAACGTTCTAGTTTCCTACAAAATATTTAGAATATAGAATATTTAACCAAACTGCCTAACCGAATTTGCCCTTATCTAATATAAACAATCATAACCCAACCTTACTTACTTTTTTTGTTCGTCAACAATAGCTGAGAGGTAGACATTGCGACATTCAGATTCTTGAAGTTGAATCTTCATTTCCCCGAGCTCTTTTTCCAATATCTCCACTTGTAGTGGAGTTATATTGAGCACTTTTGGACTGCTGTATAACTAAAATTAAGCAAAAACAATTAACCCACAAATCCACTTAAGTTTACATCCCAAAAAAAAAATTACAACACTTTGATTGTACCATGAAATTAGTGGCATAAATAACAACATGCATGATTATTCGATTATTATTGATTTAATTACGTTATAATTCGACAAAAACATTTTCGAACATGATTCTTTTTTATAATGACTATAAATATTTCGTGTAGAGATTGTTTATAAGCCATAAATGTTGAACGCACAAACTGGTACCAATCATTATCAATAAAAGTAAAAGCATTAAATGAATGTTAGCGGTCGCTAATAAAACAAAATTTTTACGACTCTATGTTTTACCTTTTGTTTATCATCCTCCGGCGATGATGGCGTGCTAGCATTTGTGCCTTTGGCAAATACTAACTGAAATTGCAGCTCTAAACCAACAAGATCCAAATTAAATATCAAATTAAAGTAATTACAATCAATTAAAGTTTGTTGTACCTCGATTTCTGTGCCGCAAACAATCAATTTCGTGATGCAACCCGGTGAGCATAAGTTGATGCTGCTCCTGCAGGTACTTGATGTTCTGCTCCAGTTGGGCAACTCCGGCGCCGCTTCCAGATCCATTCCCGTTTCCAGGAACTGGACTACTAAGCGGCGATACGCCGCTGTTGCCATTTGGTACTTTCGCGCTTACGTTTCCTCCAGCTTCAGGGGATCTGATGTCCGTATTCCTGCCGATAGCAACCACTTCAGTAGCGTTGGGTTTAGACTTCGTTACCTATCACAAAACAAACAAAAATTAATAACTTTAAATCCTACAAGAAAGTAAACTTATTGAATGTAAAACTAAACGTTAAAGATGTTAACCTGCGAGGTGCCGGCAAAAGCCTGCACCGGCATTTTCACCATCACTTTGGAAGCCATGTTGGATTCAGATACAGCTACGTTCTGTGCGGCGACGGCGGCGAAAGTTACACACAAGCACACACTCGGAAAGAGAAAATCGCACGCGATTGAGCCGTAATTTCATAGAACAACTAAGTCACCCGTTCAAGATTCTGCTGCTCGTAACAATGATGGTCTCACAGTTTTGGTCCACGCGGTTTGGTTGGATTAGTGCGGATTATTTTTTGTGCATTACGTGTTTTTCGGTTAGTCACAACGCGCGAGCGGCGTGCTAGCGACGACGCCTACGCCAAGCTTTTGCGTCGCGGGCCGGTCGCGCCGCGGCTGCGATGCATGTTTTATTGATTTATGCCACAGGCGGCGGCGGCAGCGGCGGCGGCAGCGGCAGCTCACACAACGCGCATCTCACGTTGGTTGGGAATCACGCTCAGTGCACACAGATATCAAATAGTACGTGACTAAAGCAATGTTACCTTCATATTGTCATAACACCAGTTAGGAAATTATTACGTTTGAGGTGAGACAATCCACACCAGTTATTTTTATTATATTAGATCATCGCTAAGTTTTTATTCTTTATTTTATTTCCACGAATTTACTGATTCAACAAAGTCTAATAAACTCATCATTTATTTATTTATCGACAATCATTGTTATCATTATAAACTATTCGTATTTTGTCAACAAAAAAAAATTACAGAATACATTAAGTACGTACTAAACTTTTCGATCAAATATTCCGATCATTCAACAGTTTGTTGATGGACTAATCAACTATAATTATTCTAGAACCTCAACTTTTCTATAAATACATAGCAATCACAGGATACATCTAAATTTCAAATAAAAGATACAAGAATTCTTTACTTACGAGTAGTTCTAGCAGGTTACCATCAACCAAAGCCGGACGAGGAGTATTTGGCGGTTCTATGGGCGGCAGGATAATAGAATTCAAACTTGATTTTCGCGCGGTGAACACATGGCCTGCGCCACGTTCTCTAAAGCCTCGCATTGAAACCTCAAAAACAATGTAAACTATTCCTTTGAAAAAAGCTCGGATAAAACGATGTAAAAGCTACTCAATGCGTCTAAGCACTAAACTACCCCAATACACGCCAAATCTGACATGATGACACCACCAACCACAATCTACTTGATTAAATTAATAATCTCAATCTCTTTCCGACCGATCTAACTCTCGAATGCCGGTGTCACTGATGTGTCGCTGTTTGGTCGATGCTAGGCCCCGAATAAATACAAATCCAATGCAAATGTAGTTTTATGCATCGAAAACGTTTCTATGGTTACTCACCCAGCTGACACGGTGTTAAACACAAACATGGGCACTTACCTTCATACCAACCACCCATTTCCATTGTATGTTGTATTGTATGTATCGCATTGTGTTTTTAGTATTAATCACACTCGTTTTGATGGTGCACGCGTTATTTCATCAGTAAACAACTAACTAGCCGTAAAACTCCGAACAAATGTTTTGTTGATCAAAGAATTATTCTTAAAAAGTTCTAGAAGAAATGGATCTGTTAGTGGAAGTGTACTGTTGTAAAGACAACAAAGAACAAATAAAACAACAATTGGTAAGTAGGTGTGTGCACAGTGAATTTATTTAGGGGTATTTTTAAACCTTGAACATTAGTCAAATTCATTCTTGTTTAATTTTCAAATTTCCGGTGCAGAAAAAGGAATTTATAAGTAAAAAAACTTTATAGATAAGTAGTAGATATTAAGCGTGGTTTTTGCTAATCAGCATTTCAAAAAGTAAATTGGATTTAGCATCCCTCACAGACTGGATGTCCGGTAGAGTCCACTTTGAAGGTTTTCGATGAGATGACCCCGTTACATTTCTGAAATAATTACATTTATTTATTACTTAGCGTTATGAGATATTACAATTCTGGTGCAGTTATATTACCTTGCATTTGAAGCATTCTGGATGCCATTTGGCATTGAGGGCAATGGTAGCGCTTCGAGCGATGGGTTCACCGCAACCCTTGCATTTGTCAGCCAGCTTTTCCATGAAGCAGTTGTGGCAAACTGCGTCCCCATCTTTCTCGTGGTACTCCACTCCCACGATTTCCGCGTTGCACATCTTGCAACAGAAATGCGCTGCATGGAAATGTTTGCCCATGGCAATAATTTGTTTGTCCAGAATTGGCTTGCTGCAAGACGCGCAGATCGGACATGATAGTTCGTAGTCCGTCTGGCAGATTGGTTTGCCGTTCTTTTGATGGAAAGTCTTGTCTGTTATAGGTTTCTTACAGACATCGCAGATAAAATGGTCGGGGTGGTAGTTATGGCCCATTGCTGTGATGGACTTGCCTTCAATTGGCATGCTACAGGTATTACACGTCATAACCTAAAGAAACAAAATAAAGAAAACTGTGTTATACATTAAAAATAAATAAATAAAAAATAACAAAAATGTAGTTTTTGTTAACCAATTACATAAATTCAATTAAAATTCAAACATTAAGTAAGGTTAGCACTGTATTTTTTTTCAAAATGTTTTTTTCAAATATAATAATATTTAAGTAAGGTATGTAGTTAATGTTTGCTTAGTAAATATTTGCCATTTGATGCGGTGCAGTAATATTAGACGCGGTATTACATCATTCTCACTAAAACAAGAGCAAACACGGTGAGTCAGTCATTGCTCGTGTCGCAAATTGTGTCAATTTTTTAAGCAAGGTGAAAGTGTTTGATGCTCAGTGCTCATTTACGGCACGTATCGTGTACATACAACACACACAATTTTTATTCAAGAATAAACAAATTAAGTTTCAAATTAAAAAGGGACTAAACTTTTATTGAAATCATGCTTAACTCATCAGAATTACTTTGTGAGAATATGTAATTTCGAAAACTATAAGAGTCTTATCGCGTTGTTTATTGAATTGATCGTACTCCTTGTAATACTGATACTCATACTCATGCTTGAACAGTTCATGCATCATTCGTTCGTCAGAGTACGCAATTGACTCTCTCAAGGACGAATGCGAAAAATCTACGCGTACAGCATTGTTCGAACCAATGCAATGTTTGCTATTTATAGTTTTCGGATAAATTTTCTGAAACGAAACATTGCTTTTCCGGTAATACGACTCACGGTTAGAAACTAGGTGAAAATTAAATTGCCGAAAGTCATTCCATCATTTCGTTATGCCGCACTTGCCGGTCCCATCGCGACCGCCGCAATAAACGCGAAGCCAATAAAAATGTATTGTCGAAGAACACGCAAACTCAACTCAAACAAGTTCAGGTTAAATATAATTTTGAAGCAGTAAATTAATCATGCATTACAAAATTATTACAAAATTTATAATTTTTTAAATTTTTTTTTTAATTTTGTGTGTGACTTACCATTTTGGTAATTTGTTTTTGCTTGAAATGGATGAGAATGTCAATGCGTGTCTTCAATCCTGTGTCCTGGAACCAACTGACACTCGTGCGTGCTGGCCTGAAACCGATCGCAATTGCGGTCAGAACGATGGATCGCGCGCGAATACCGATTCCTGCGAACGCGTTCGCGTATTTAAGAAATCGCGAAATGTTCAGCATGCGCAATGTTCACCTCCCTGCTTGGAAAGCGTGGTATTACCCTCCCAAAACCACTCATGTAGTTAAAACGCATAAATATATTTATTAAAATTCGTTAATTTTAGTTACCTGAGATTGTAGATGGAACGCGATAACAGAAATTTTGGGACAAACTGATCCGTTTGTACTGCACGATTGGATTTGAATGATTTGTCAGATCTGTATTTGTCAAGGCATTGTTTTTTGCAAAGCCTACTAATTTTCTATTTTATTACTTCACTAATTTGATGATACGTTTGAGAAAAACATGTGCAAACAAAAATCAACAATCGTCATTCAAAATGTTTATGTAGTACATTTGTATTGTTATATATTGGTACAAGATAACATTATTATTCGGTGCATGAGTGTGTGATGTCATTATTAAAAATAATAGTTTGATTACATTCACTGTAATTAACTGTGTTTGTGTAACTGCACATGCTTTGCATGATTAATTCGATGCTAGACTATTGTATTTGGTCAACGAATTTTAATATATAAATAGATGACATTAAATTAATTAATAAATAATATAATTAAAAACATTGGTCATAATTAGGTCAATGAGATTTGAAATCTAATTGTTTTTTTAAGCTTTCACTTAAAAGTTAAAGTTTTTTTCTTTCTTGACAGGTGTAAATCCTAGATTAATCCGAATTATTTTGTTATTGAATCTTGTCCTTGTAATGCACTCAAAGTTGATAAGTTTGTTTGTGTTGGCTCCACCTTAGAACGACTTAACGTCTCAAAGAATGTTATCAACCATATCAGTTTAGTGTGGTTTATAAATGTGATAAACATTTATTTAATGACTAATTCCACGCTGCGCAAACTATTTAAAATAAACATAGTTAAATATGGCGGTAAAAGTTGATGTTTATTTAATGCTTAATAATTTATTGTTCAATAAAATTTAATTGGTGGGAATTTTAATTAGATTAATGTAATTGCTTTATTGAATTTTTTGTTTTGTTTTTGTTCATTCAATATAGTTTTTACTTGTTTTTTTTTGTTGTTGTCACGGTGTAGTAATCACCCTTGCGGGGAAATAAGGGTGCAGAAAGGTCGCACCTGGCTCTGTATGTCATGAAGGTTGACACCTGCCGTTTACACACGCGCTGCTATTGCCGCTAATAGCACTTTGCTGTATATTATTTTTTCTATAAAAACTTATTTTTCCCCAATTTATACAAGTTTTTACAAACGAAACGAGGAATTGCTCATTGCGTAATTCAAGGTCAAGGTTTTCTGAAGACAAGTATCGGTTTATGCTGGAATTAGCTCGCGGTGATTTAAGGACTCATAGGATTTGAACTGTCAAGGAATTCAGAGCTGTAAACCGAGCTTTAAACGGAATAATTTGTACGAATCAATGAATAAAGGACAAGACAATATGTCCAATATTGATTTTTTAGTGCAAGTATGTTATTAAATCTATTCTTTTGCTTTTCTTTTATTATGTGTGTTTAGAATTCAACGAAGAAAATTTTAGACCTCATCAGAGGTCTTCCTGATCGCAAAAAAATTGAAGAAGCTTTCAAGGTAACTTCGGAATGTCCATCCGAGTGCCATGCATCGGCTACGCGCCCAACCTCAGCTTCCCCACAAGTGAAGAATCAGAAAACTCATAGATTCACCAAACATCCGAGATTGTATAAGGTTGAAGATGACTTTGGAACAGACGACGACTCATCAGCTTCGACTTCGAGTGTGCATGAAGAGGTTGTTGTTATTAAAACACCTAAGTCCTCATCTTCCCGGAAACCTATTGCTCCCAATGATGATTCCTCTGATGAATTTTGTGATGTGACTATACGTTCTGAAGAAATTGATGATTTTTCTAATAGTCTTGAAGAACGCCTTGGTGCATATCACTTAGAGCGTTTGGAGCATACTCCACGAGTTTTAAAATCGAAAAAAACAAGCAAGGCATTAGCTTTGATTAAAACTGACAAGTTTTCGGGTATCAAGTCGTATGATGACTATAAGAAAATCTTTAAATATCAGAACCGTAAAAATAAGCATGGCAAACAAAAAGCCGAATCACTTTCAAATACTCCAATCAAACCCAAGTCATCAACTATGTCCAAACCCAAACTCGAAACCCAATCGGCACGAGCCAAATCCTTGACTTCTTCGCGTGTTGGATCACGAACTGGATTGTTTCAGGAAGCAGGGAGCAAAAGTAGTGAGAACAACGAGGGTGCAGATGATGAAAATTTTGATAAGTGCCTGAAGAATAAAAAGGAAAAAGTTAAGATTGCTTTGGATTTTAAGTTGAAGACTATTATCGAGAGAAGTTTTCTGGCTCTTAAAGATTGCAGGTATATAAAGTTAATTGTTATTAAATTAAGATACAAATAATTTCAAATTGTAGATCAATTTTTGAAACTGGTATTGAACTACCTGATGGCCTTGAAGATTATGAAAGAAGGAAGAAACGGACTGTAGCGTTTGCTTCTAGATTCTCAAGGAATTACCTGTACCAACTGATTAGGAATGTAAGACTTTATTTGTTTATATATTCCTATGTATTTTAAACATATCATTTTTTTAGAAAATTGAGATTGAAAATTCTATTCACCCATTTGGTAAACCCTCCAAAATAATCAACTCCTACGGGTTGGGCCAAAGATTTTTCAACGCTTTCCAAACAATCCATCTAGCTTTAGACGCTTATAAGAAGCACCTACCCACTGGTCTGACCAATGGTATGCCTCCAAAGCTTCGTGAGTTGCTGGAAACTGTCATCAAATTTTCTGACTTGTTATCTTCAGTCACCGACGTGCAACCTGAACAAGAATCAGTTGTTGATGTAACTATTTTCTTCAAATTGTTAATCCCTTCATTAAATTTTTGTGATTTTCTTTAAGGCATTAAACGAGTATTGTAAATCTATGTTGAATGATCCATTACTAGTCAACTCAACACGCGAAAGCTCAATAATCATGTCAATAACATCCAAACGAAGAACACCTGCTAGTATCATCAGTCAACAAAGTCAGAAACGCTTAGCAATGTACAGTTCAACCAGAGATCTTTCTCGAAAAGGAGGTTTAACTCAACCAAGGCAAAAGTAATATGTTTTATTAACTATATTTAAACTTATTGGAGATATCTATATATTTTAATTGGTTTTTTAGGTATCAGGTACCTTCAAAGTACAGGACAGCAACTTTCAAGCATCGTCCACCACCACAAGCTCAACTATCTTCTCGGGAAAATCAAAAACCGCGAAAACATAAAATGCCCCATATTGAACCTTTGAAGCTCGATTCTGATTCCATCATAACTAAACCAAGAAGGTCCCAGAAACTGAATGTTATTGATATTGATAACAACGTTAGCACTTATATCCAGGATACAACCGCGGACTCTGAATATGAGTATAAACAAGGTAACGGTGATGGGAGATACTCAACTTGTGATACTTTGCAAGCATATGCCCAGGAATTCTTTGATAAAGTCACCAAGGGAACGCAGGTATGAAGCAGAAATTATTCGCTTATATTTATATAAACAACTAAACAAAGAGCGGTAAACATAATAAATAAGCTAATAGTAAGTAAGCTGGACGCAGGTCATAACACATTTGAAAATCATTCTTATATAAAATAAACTTTGAAAATCTAAGAATTGACAAAAGCAACATTTAATGTTCTTGATCTTTGGAGTTTAGCATTTGTCACAGATGGGCATACCATCGGTGTCTACCTTAATCTTCTCACATTTGATAGGATTTTTGCATTTCTAAAAAAATGATAAATTTTTAAGAATTAGAATTTCACATGATAAATCTATTTTTATTACCTTGCACTTGAAGCAATCAGGATGCCACTTAGCATCAAGAGCAACTGTAGCTGGTCCATCAATAATCTTCTCACAAGCCTTGCATTTATCAGCAATATTAGTGTTGAAGCACTTCTCGCAAATTGGTCTTCCCTTGCGTTCAACATAGCTTTGTCCAATGAGTTTTTCCTTGCAAAGATTGCACACGAAATGATCCTCGTGCCATTCCTTACCCATACCTTTGATCACTTTCTCGCGGATGACTTTATTGCATCCGTGACATTTCGGCAACTGGTCTTCGTAGTCCTTCATACATAAAGGCTTGCCATCTTTTTGTTGGAACTCATTGTCAGTGATAGGCTTCTTACATTTATCACAAACAAAGTGCATTGGATGGTAAGCTTTTCCCAAAGCATTAATGCACTTTCCTTCGATAGGTTTTTTGCAGTGATCACACTCCTGAGGTTGCTTGGCAGCGTCCGCCTAGAGAAATCATCAAAATAATCAATATAATCAATAATTCAATAAATCTTTTTAGCAAATGAGCGTTGAAGAGTATAACTGTATACTTGATCATTTCATGGAAATAACTGGCGAGGACAAGATACCAAATGGACGGTCCAAGCCCTGGAGGATTCAAGAAATCCTTGAACATAAATTTGCTCGATCTATTGATGGCTTAGGTTTTGAAGGATTTGTGAATAACCTAATCACATATGCCAATGCTAATATTTGTGATAATTATAAAGAAACAATTACGTCGCCATCTGGGAGTCCCAAAAAGAGGTAAGCTTCTAACTTCTAACAAATTTCCAGTAATTTAATGTCCCCAATAATATTTTGAGTTTTAAAGTTTTTAAATTTGTCATGAAATAACTAGATGTAATTTCAAGTTTATAGTTTTGTTTGAAACGAACATTAAATCGCACGCAGTAAAGCTATACCGTGATTTGCGACTATTATTAAAATGATTTTCATTCTTTTTCAAAATTTATGTTTGTGTTTAGTGGAAATGAACAGCAAAGTCTCGAACATTTCGGCCAGTGTGGCCAAATACGTTTGGTGTAGGCGCAACAGAGCTTTCGTTGACAAGCCGACATGTTGCGCTTATTCTCGACGATTATTTATAGAGGAAAGATGTTTTTACAAACGCGCGCAAACATGATTTCACAAAAAACGTGCATTTTCCACGGGATATAGCATCCGGCTATCAGTGAACTAGGACGCTCTTTAATTTTGGCAGGTCTATATGTCAAATCTTGACTATTAGACTAGATCTATGAAGAAATGAAGAGCTTGTATAATAATAATTTTTGACACAAAACTTAAGTCTCTGTATATGATGCGGTTTTTTTTTCAAACAACTTTTGGAAACAGTTAGAAGCAACAAAATTGTGTTTTAGTTTCATGCTAGGTCACAACAGCTGTGACATAAATTTATGATATGAAGCCAAATTAAATTTAAAGACAAACAATTATTTATTTCACAATAAAATTTATGATTCGTTTAGTTTTGAAATAAAAAACATGCATTAACTTTATTTTAAAAATCATTCTTAAACGTTTTTGTTCTTAAAATCGCGATAATTTAATTTTTAAAAAAACAATTAATATAATCTTACCATTTTTTTTTGAAAGAGAAAATCTGAAGACACTTAAAGTTTATGATGCTTAACGCACAGCAGTCAGGAAACGAATGATGTTGCGCGCGCTGAAGGAATGATATAAAAAGCAAGCGCCTACACATTTTCCACCACAAGTCGTCGAAGTTATTTTTGTACTAAATTTCCACTTTCAAAACTTCTAATAGTAGTCGTACAATATGTTTATAAATTTAAGGTTTATACAATTAAAACTAATTTTAAACTCATCCAACAAACAATATTTTGAAGAAAAGGTTTAAAAAAATAATAAATTTTAAACACAATTATTACAAAGTTATTTATTATTAGTTTAACATTAATGTTAAAATCTAGTTTTTGAAGTATAAAATGTCGAAATGATATCTGCGTACCGGACAAAACACATCAAACCATCAACACAGCTGTTAACTTGAAGTGTTGCTCTGAATTCTTCGAAAAATATTGACACAAACTGCTCAGAAAACGCTTACCACATATGCATTGCATGCATACATTGCTATGCCAATTAGTATCAGCAAATTGGCCATCTAATAAGTTAAAATCTACTAAGCTTACTAAGCATACTAAGCATAACGAGTTAAATATTTACTCAATTACGTGCCGTCAATTTCCATATAATTTACGGGTCTTTTTCAAATATTTATATTAAAGAAATGAGTTTTAAAGTTATCTCAAATCTAAATAATTAGTCTATGTATAATATCAACAGTTATACTCGTCAATAGATTATTTTACAAAATATTAAAAGTTTTGACATGATGAGACTTGGCATTACTTTCAATTCTTTGGCTTGTTGTCAAAAAATGATTTAATTGAGTTCAGGATTCTTTACAATGCGTGCTGAATTCATCACGCTTGACATGTGTAACAGTTTTCTCATTAAAATACTGAAGCAAATTAGAAAATTTGGTTGCTTTTTAGTTAAGTTCGCAGATTTGGTCACAGAGCTATCAATTATGTGGGTGTGCATCTACATTTCTGTTGATTTTGTTTGGTGTTGTGTGCAAATTTTCGGAGTAGAGCGAGAAAAGTTTATGTTTTGCGGCTTGTCGTTTGCCAAAAAAATTTAGAAGTAAAATAAAGTCTAATAATACGTTGGAAAATTACATTTATGTGCGTCTGGTGTACTCGATTTTTACGAGGGCCTATTGAAAAGTTATCGGTTTTACCAAAAAAGTAAACATAAAAAAAATATTACAAATCATTATTAACATTATTTTCAAGTATGTTTATTATTTCTTTTTTTAATAACATAAAAACAAGATTATTGTAAAAAAATGATATTTTTTGAAAAAACCGAAAACTTTTCAGTTGCTCCTTGTATAGACATCTCATAAATTTCTTGAATATAAACATTGTGCGTACATGTCTTTTCTATTACATGGTACTAAAGTTCCAAACATATTCATTGATCTGATACTGAAAATATTTGAAAAAAAATTATATGATCCAAGCTGGTAACTGAATAATTTGTTGCTTTTTGTAGATCACAAACTATTTCTATAACTGGTCCAGACAACGCTAAGTTAATTTGCGTTAAAGAAACCCACTCCAATTCTGATGATAGCAGTGATATGTTATCCCAAATCCAAAGTATGGATCCAGGTGGTGTTCTTTTAAACAAGTTGAGCAAACTAAGTGTTTCACAACACACTGATTCCAATGAATTGATTTACAAACAATGCGATGATGAAGCGTTGTTGACGCCTTTGAAACTTGACAGGATTCCTGCTAGACAGCCGCGGTTTATTCAGAAAGAAAAACGACATGTTAAAATATTACCAAGCTTAACAAAAGAAGTTATGCTAAGACTGATTGAATACAAATTGCAATTCCACAAGGATTGTAAAGAAAACTTTATTTACAAGAAGAACTCTGAATTTTCGACTTGGATTGTTGTTTCCAGGTAAGTCATTTATTTATTGTACAACTTATAGGATATTCTATAACTAATTTTGATACATTGTAGAGTTGCCGATTCAATAATGGAAGAAATTTTGATGTCAGTCGCACGTGATATTCAAGTGCAGCATATTTTGGAAAAAATCTATGCTCAAGAATTTAAGTGACTTAGCCTCAAAATGATCAACAAAACTAAAAAATTCGAATCAATTAAATTTTTGTGATATTTCTGATACATTTGTTCATGCTATGTACATATTTCAAATTGATAGTCAGAACATTTAAAACATTTTATTGAATAAAGACTTTGACCGAGCATGTACGTTGAGTTGCCTATAGTGAGAAAGGAAAATTCATTTTCCGAGATTGACTTATACATTTTGTAACTTTACACAGCAAATGACAATTGTGTGTATGATGATAAATTATTTCGGCATCAAACACATGCCACATGTTTGAATAAGTTCAGCTTATGATAAGATCCCTCGAGCAATTTATGTGTTAATTGACAATTTGGAGCAGTAATCGTAATTTGTTTGTGATAGGTCGCAAACGGATGCAATACAAACGATACGATGTTGTAATATTGAACGGGTCGGGTGATATTCCAAATTAGAAAATTGGACCCTACCGGTCTTTCTTAATATTATAAAAAATAAATATATACAGGGTGTCTAACTATCACATTTTAAAATTTTCTTTTAACTTAAAATTTAACCACAAACATGTAATAATAATTAAAGTTGTTTGAAGTAACTTTTATGTTTTTGTATTTTTAAATTGTGGCTTTAAATGTCTTAGGAAGATTGTTGAAGAAAAACAAAAAAGTTACCACAAGTTCCATCTGGTAGCTTCTGGAATATTCCATAATTGTTTGCTCACGTATGAAAAGGGAGATGAATTGAATAATATTGATGCTTAAAAAATCACGACAATTGTTATTCAACTAACAAGTTAATTGATTGTTAAACTTTCAGCTATAAAAGCAAATGTTGGAGATTTTCGGCTCAGTGCTTGCTGGGTTGTTGGAAGTAGTGTCACCTAGTGTCTAGGTGCTCAAAAATTTGTTGTGAGTTTATTTTGATCATAACGTTTTCCATAAATTATTGCATTAAAAAGAAATTCATGCATGATAGTTTTTGTTCATTATATTCGTTATTTATTAATTAATTTCTGGGTTTAAAAAGCTTTTAAACCTTTGTTAGCTTAGTACTCTAGTACTTAGCAAAGATTGTATTGCTGTATGTTGAGTGAAATTAATTTTAGCCAAGTAAAAATGTGGAAACTTGGGCAAATTGCGTTCGCCCTGTGCGCGTTGCTCTCATGCGTCTTTGGCGTGCCGGTGAGCAAAACGACGAGTCTGCACGCCGCTTACCCGACGATCGCCTCCCCGCTGGGCGACATCCAGGGCTCCATTATAAACTCCAGACTCGGCAAGCACATCTACGCCTTCCGCGGCATCAGATACGCCAAGGCGCCCATCAACGAACTCAGATTCCAAGTAATTATCATGCGCTTCCTCCCAGCATAACTTGATTACAAACAGATCACTGCGAGCGAGCAGTCTCAGTCTTAGTCCCAGTATACTCCATCTTTTTTACCATCCAATTCCAACTCCAACAGCTTCTTGAAGATCTGAGCAAAACTTTGATCAATACCTTTGAATCTGTACTGCATTTCAGCCACCACAAGCTCCTGAAAAGTGGGAGGGAGTTTACAACGCTACCCAAGATGGTCCAGCTTGCCCGCAACCGTACCTTGAACCCACAAGTGAAGATTGTTTATTATTAAATGTTTATACAACTAAGGTACTTAAGTAAAGGTTTAATCTGTAGTTCATAATTTATCATTTTTTGGTAATGTAGCTTCACAAGGGCAATGACCATCCTAAAAGACCAGTTATGGTGTTCTTTCATGGAGGAGATTTCACAAACAAATCTGGGATGAGTACCATACTAGGTCCGCACTATCTGTTAGATCAAGATATTGTCCTAGTAACAGCCAACTATCGTTTGGGTGCTATTGGTTTCTTAAATACTGGTGATAAGGAAGGTACAGGCAACTTTGGCATGAAGGACCAAGTCGAGGTTTTAAAGTGGGTTAAAGCAAACATTAATGCTTTCGGAGGTGATGCTGATGAAGTAACTTTAGCTGGTACTGGATCTGGTGGGTTTAGCGTATCATTGCATCTGCTATCTCCTCTATCAAAAGGTAAAGAAAGTTAGATGTGATACAAACTAATTAATAATAATACATAACAAAACTTAGACTTACAAGAAATGTCCTTTAGGTCTCTTTAACAAAGCAATAATAATGAGTGGTTCTGCCCTTGGAAACATACCAATTTCAAACAATAATCTTGATGTGATCCAAAAATTAGCGAAACTTCTCAGCTGTCCTATTGATTCCACTGCCAATTTGATGAAATGTTTGCGAGGAAAGACAGCGAAAGAAATTACTGATCATAGCATGGACCTAAAAACATTCGTCAGTACAGAAGATCCTCATTATGTATGGTTACCAACTATTGAAGAAGATTTTGTTCAGTCGCGATTTTTAACTGCACATCCTTTAGAGCTTATAGCTCAAGATAAACTCATCAAAGTACCCGTGTTGATTGGATCTACCAAAGACGAGTTTGGATGCAAAGCTTTTTGTAATATATATATAACAATCCATATGAATGGTATTTATAGCTATTATTTTCAGGTTTAATGAGTAACGAAACTGAAATGCAATTGATGGATAACGAGTTTGAAAAATACGCTCCTCAAGTCTTTATGTACGAAAAAGAAACCGAAAACTCCAAGATTATCTCCAAAGCTTTACGGACTTTCTATTTACAAGACGCTAAAATTG
Organism: Atheta pasadenae; assembly: GCA_030264155.1. Taxonomy (NCBI): domain Eukaryota; kingdom Metazoa; phylum Arthropoda; class Insecta; order Coleoptera; family Staphylinidae; genus Atheta; species Atheta pasadenae. The sequence continues at coordinate 6,007 of JARJDS010009289.1, read as the reverse complement.
ATAATTCTTCATTATCTAAATTATCTATGGTATACGAATAAAACAACTCTTTTAATTATTATTTTAATAATTTTCTGGTTCCAGTTTTTCACTGATGCAATCGTTGGTTATAGCATAAACCATGCAGCTAATGTTATTGCAGAAAAAAGCAATGAGAGTGTATATTATTACACCTTTACGTTCCCAGGAAAATACAGTAATTTCTATGACCCAGCAACAAACAACACAATCCCATATGGAGTTGTAAATGGCGATGACTTGATCTACCTCTTCCATTCAAACAGTCTGCACGATTTTAAAGAAAGCGACCCAGAGACAACAATGCTTCAAAAAATGACCGCGTTGTGGACTAACTTTGTTCAATCCGGTAAACCCATCCCCACGGTAACTGATATTTTGGATAACACAAAATGGGAGCCGTACACAGCAAAAAACAAAAGGTATATGGACATTGGGAATAAGTTGGTGATGCGTGATAATCTAAATGAAAAACGTTATTCGGAATGGGAGCATGTTTTCCCAATGAATAAACACACAAAAGTACAATCTGGTTAATGTTGGTATAAAAAATGTATAATCAATATTACATTACATAAAACGACACTTATCAATAAGAAAATATTTTGTAATATGTCAATGTATCTGAATATAAAATGTTTGTTTTTTCTTTAATGTTTATGTTATTATTGCTGGATTAAACTGATCTCTTAAAGCATCTTCGAGGACTTTAATTCGATCTGTTAGTTTGAGGATGTGCTCGTCTTTCCTGGCTATCGTTTCTCTTATTCTGTAAATGAATATTTATTGGAAGACTATGTTGGTTATATATCTGGAATCTTACCTATCATGAACTGCATCTAATACTCGACTGTTTTCTTGGGCTAAATTAGTTTGTTGGTTTTCTAACTCAATAATTCGTTGTTGTAAAGTTGTCTTTTCAGTGATAACTTCAAAAAATTCCTAAAAATTAATATAAGCAATAAAAATTTAATAGATTCGACAAATAAAGAGTACCTGTTTTTTTGTTAACTCTCGTTCTTTTAATTTGTTCAACTCCACATCTAAATTTTTAATATTCTGGTAAGCTTGACTTCGTTCATTTTCACACTCCAATAAACGTAATTCGATTTTTTCAATAGCCTTATTATGATCGTATTGTAAAGATCTAGAAAATGATGAAAATCTTATAAAAAATATTTAGTCTACTCAAGTTAATAATCTTCATACGTAATTTGTGTTGAATGTAAATTCTTGACTTTACTCATCTCCTTCTGAAATTCATCGATCACCCGTTCAATCTCCTTATCTCTTTCAACCTGTGACATTTTCCTAATCTCCAATTCCTTTTTTTCTAATACCTGCTCCATCTGTTTAGTCAAATCATTTTTATACATTTTAAAGTTAAGTGTCATCTCATCTTTAGCAACTGCAAGATCTCGCTTATGTTTTTCTTTGATGGCATCCAGTTGCTCCAGACCATCAAGTTTAGCTCTCTCCACAGCTTTGACACGTTCTTCATTTGCTGCTTGCTCCCTAGCTTCACACTCTTTATTCCTCTCAGCATGTTCTTTCATCCAACGCTTCCTCTGTTCTTCATACTGCTTCTGTTCTGAAGCCATTGTCTCATTATATCTAGCTTGACATTTTTCCCGCTCTAAAACTACTGCTTCCTCCTTGGCGGTAGTCATTATTTTCCGCAAATGTTCCAACTCCTGGTGTTGTTTCTTCGACATGGCTATTTCAAATTTTTCTAGTTCGTGTTTATGCCATTCATGAAACTCTGTTTCCCTATTGGTAAACCTAGCTGTCATGGATTTAATTTCCGAATCTACTGATTTTATTGTTGAGTTCTAAAACGAAGCAACAAAGCAGATTTTAGTTTATGAAAAATTTGAACAGTTAGTAACAAACTTTGATTTTTTTCTTTTCAGCTATCATCCATTCTTCTCTGCGTGCTTTTTCGCCAGCCAGTGTCATATCTCTAGCTTTTCTTAACTCTTCCACGTGTTGGTTATCCTTGGCCTTCATATTGTTCTTATATCTTTGTTCGCGACGTTCTAACTCAGTAAGTAGCTCTTCAGCGCGCTTGTTCAGTGCCACCTTGTCGGCCATAAGTTGATCGATGATCTTCTGGTGGCGCTTAACCACCTCGTCTTGGTGTTTCTTCTGTAGTTGAAGCTGTTTAATTTTATCTTCCAATTCTCGTCGAGCGCTTAATTTTTCTTTTCGTAACGTGGTCAACTCTTTCTGAACGGCAGCCACATTTAAAGAGTTTGTGACTTCATCTGAGACACTATTATTATCAACTTCGTCCAAATAACGAAAAACGTTTCTAAACAACAGTTCCAACAATTAATTACAAATCAAAATAATTACAGATTTTAATGATGAACCTACTCAATTTTAGAATTTTTAAAAGTTCTAGTATTTGACGTCTGTGGTTTATCCATGTCATTAATTGTTAATTGTAAATCCAGACCAACTATCTTCTTTATAGTTTCAATTTGACTATCTAAAATACAAGCAATTTGTTGATTGGTTTGTATATTTAGAAATATATAGACTCTACAAACTTGATTTTCCACGAATATCTTCTAAAATGGTAGTGATTTCATCACTGGAAGACAAAACTCTTGTGTTGTTAGTTTTAACAGTTGATGTAGAAGTCGGTGGAAGAGGTGGTTTTTGTTTGATGCCTGGAATTAACTCTGAACTCGCAGTTGCAGATTGATTTAAAGAAATATGAGATGAAGTACATGAATTGGAGTCTGTTATTTGTGATATATCTTCTAATATATCACTAGCCACCGACGGTGATAAAGTTTTTGATTGATCACAATCCCCTTCATCCCTACTAGTGTTCGGTAACAAAATTTTTGCCGAATATGATCGTTGTTCCTTATAACAAGGAAAATCCTCATGTTTTTGGGAGCAGTCTAAAGACAACATAGGAATAACCGATGCTGGTCTTTTCGATCGTTCAGGACCTTTAAGTAAGAGATCATTTTTAGCTGATGCAGTCATCGTATTATATAAAGGACGCCACTCTAATCGCATCTAAAACCAATTAATCATTATTTCCTCTCTAAAATTAATGTAATCAAATTTCGAAATTACCTTCCCGCCACGCAGTTTTAAACTCTTGTTGTCCATGTCAATTCAGTTTCAGTCCGGGCTGAGTGCTACAACAGAATCCATTTCATTGTTGTTATTTACGTTGTTAGTTGGCATATAACGCGCAAGAACAAGAACAGTAACCGCAACTAACAAGCATCCCTTTAATAATCACCAAACCGCAATTATAAACGGCGCACATTTACACACAGGGCTGCACAAATATGCGAATTGAATCGAGGGATTGTTTGTCGGCACCGGCTCAAGGCTTGAGAGTAAGGGTGTGATGTGATATGCGTAGTGTGATTACGCCGATCACAACATTTAAATCGTGAATTGTATCAGTATCAACATGGCAACGACACAAGCGGGTAGCTAGCAGCCACATGGAGTGTTTGTTTGGTAGCAGCACGGTGGGATGCTAATGTGCCATGACCGCACATGTAGCTTTATGCTCGCTGAATACAAACAAAACGTTGTAATCGATATTTTACTATTTTGCTACAATTTACGAGTATGTGTGTATCAAATCGAGTAAACATTATTAAAAGTATAAACGTACCAAACTAATTGTCGGTTAATAGTGAACTGATTTTGTGTAAACGTCACTGTAATGCTGTGTACGTAATAATGACAGTTGTGACGTCATGTATTAGATCAAATTAGGTTATGTTTCTTTCTATTTTTTTCTGTTCTTGCATAAGTCTCATGATCAATTTTTAAACAACAAAGTAATGATTGTGAGATCGGAGCGATGCGGGGCACATTATTCATTCCAAACAAGTTGTAAACTCATGATTATATCATCATCGAGATCGCCACCTTGCCATTCTGCTGCAGTGCATTGCTTCTCAAGAATCAGATGAAGTAGGGAATCAAAAAGGCTGAGAAAATAGCAAGTTTTGAAACTTTATCGCTGGGATCGTTGTCGTCGTCGTTGACTTCATCATCGTCGGTTACGTTGGCCCTTGCAGCTCTCTTGTAGTTGTAGATGCTGCCGCCGCTTACTTCGTTTTCGCTTCGTAACACTTCCTCTGGGAGAGCCAAAGAAACGCGCGCATAAAAGCACAGAAAGTGCGAGGCGTTGGAAAACTTAACTTGGCGACGGCGCCAACGGAAGGGTGTCGTCGACGGCTCGTTTGCGACGACCGTAACGAGTGTCGGAAGCAAGTTTCAAGGTGCCACGCGTATTTAAGGGTAAATATTAATTAAGTTAAGTATAGGGTATCAAAGAGCAAAGAACGTACAGCGACATCATACCGACGACTTTCCAGTTTTGAGCGGCTTGGGAATCCTCGGCAATCTGGGAATAAGTCTGGCAATTCACATCCCAATACAGGAATGCAGGATGGGCCTACGAACTTACCTTGCCTACCTCGGCGGATGAAAGATTCAACTATAAAGACTACAAAGCCCGAAATCAGTATTTATGTCTTCACCTAACAATAGCATGTTTAAAAAGCTATAAACCAGCTTGTAAAAATACTGATTTTACAACTTGAATTATACATGATCGTATCGACTGCAACTGCTACCGATTGAACTATTCAGAAACATAAACACGCCTTGTTACGCGGCTATAAATCCCAATCCTTCATTATTTTATTACGAGCGATTTATCGTAAAAGCCCAGGCCGAAAAAAACGACGAAACAAAACGCCGCGGAGTGATAAAGTGCAAAAAAGAGTTGAACACCTTCAGTATTTATGTAAATCGTCTTTAAATTGAGTTAAAAAGGAACGCCGGGTTGTAAATAAAATCGTCGTCGCAGTCGTTGGCGGCGCGAACATAAAAATTTTATCATTCCCCCAAGGCCAGCAAAGACTCCGGCGACAGGAGCGGATTTATATTGTTTGCCATCTTGGTAAAGTGAAGCGTAAGTGTTTGATGTTTGCAGGGGTTACGGGCCTGAGCGAAACAATTGGCAGCATGTCGGTGGTGTGCGCCGCCACCAAAACGCGCTCACGCTCTTCAGATGATAAAGGGGAGGCGGAAGCGAACGGAAACGCACGGTTTTATAGTGTAGTGAAAATGCGCATAAATATTGCAGACGCATAGCTGATAGAATTGCAAGCAGCGAGTAACAAGCGATATGGAATAGAATAGAGGAAGAACGCGGAAATGGTGGAAACGCAACTGAACAGCGACGAGCAGGAATAGAATTATGGAATTATAGTATAGATGAGTGAACGCCAGCGTCGTTACTTTTCTGCGACACAAAATATTTGTATACCTTTTTATGGTTTGCCAATAAATACAAATAATTGAATGTTGCTACCGAAACATGTTGGATATTTTTCATAAATAAAAGACTACAACATTTCAAAGCAATTTTTCTAAAGCTTTGAGATGTTTCTTACTTGTTTTGTGAAGCTTGTGAAGCTGTGATGTGCTGTGGAGTATTCACAAATGATTATGACTGTCACAGCAAAAAAATATCCGTGTTTTTGTAGCGTTTTGTTTTGTGTTGTCCATAAATCAAAACCCACTACAATAAAATTTCCCATCAGGGTGGAAACGCGAATGAGGCTCATAATCGTGCCTAGCACTCACACGCGTAACACAAATTTATGGCAACGTTAACTTACGAAGCGATATAAACGTTATAAATGGCAACTTTAACGTTTACAATGTTTATATTAACGCGAACCATTTGGGCTCGGCGCGATATAAATAAATATAAACATTATAGAATGAACGATTTGGCAGTGCGGCGGTGGCGATGGCACGCGATATTCGAATGACATAATTGCAATTTGCAATTTTCCTATTTGAATTTGTGGCCTCGAAAAACCAACCATCAAACTTGTAAGCATTGGGTACATTCAACTATTAATTAATGAGTGTTCATACTAAATCTACTTTATTATACGATTATTTTGATTACTTCATT
>JARJDS010009285.1:0-17000 GCA_030264155.1 Atheta pasadenae | reverse complement strand
ATGCGCATTAAGAAACGTAGATTGTAGAATGTTGAATGAGAAATGAGTAATGAGCGTAATTCCTGCATACATCCACCACGTCCCGAACGCGGATACGCGCCACAAAGCGACGCGTAATGAAGTGTGAACGTAAATTTCCCTCCGGTTTTTTATCGCGGCGCGAGACCGATGTGGCGATATGTAATAGACCTGAAACCTGCAAAAAATGTGCGAAAACCACAAAAATATAAAAAGAACAAACCGCGATAAACGAATGAATATAAATGGTTTTCTTCTTTATATAGCAAAAAGCGATTTCGATTTCTTTTAGTGCGAAAAAAAATTATAAATGATGTAAACGCATCATTTAACCTCACATTTATTAGTCTAGCAAGCGGCATCTATGTGCGAGTTATTACAACTAATAAAAAAAACAAAGAATCATTGTCTAAACGGCGTAAAACATAAAAATCGACATATAAACGATAAAATAAATCTTGTTTAGTCAGTGTTCGGGTTCGGAGGAATGAGGGTAGGACTATCGGTGGAATGGTGCGATGTGTAGTTTGGGGTTAAGATTGAGCTGGGTGGGTTGTGTATAAATTTTCCATCCGGCCGACTTTTACGATTGTCTGACACGTAATGCGGAATTGCGGATTGTTGGCGACTGCCACTGCGGCACAATCGACGAAGAAACACTGAATACTGAAGGACTGTATGTCCTTTGAAGTCGAGTCCATCACGGAAAGCGTGTGCTTTACGTTACCTACCCACCCCCCGCAACGCACTATATATTCTTGTTTGGTTAGGTTGGCGTTTTGGGTTTTCCTTTGTTCTTTGTTTCAAGCGTTTAATTGCGCCATGTACGACTTTGTTTTAGTTCTCAACAACAAACGCATTGTTACCATTTGTCTTCCGACAAGATTTTTATTTCTTTTTCTGGAAAAAAGCTCTAATGTAGATGGCGTTAGTGTGTTAATTCATTAATTGACGTTTTACGCCACGGGCGCTGCAGCGGCGTGCGTCGTAAATCCTAATTTGGCTTCACTTTTATGTTTTTTCGCGTGCAAAGTCTTTCTTTCTTGTGGCGAAGAGGAGGTGAGAAGCGAAAAGTCTTTGTTTGAGAATTATATGCTCGAACACAAAGTAGCGCGTCGAATGGCGCGCGAGGAACACAAAGTCGTTTTTACCTGCAGTAATGGCCGACTGAGCTTTTAATGAAAATGAACGAACGGCGCACGTGAATGAACGAAAAACGTTTGAAATTGAGGGAAAGAAAAAAACGTGAGGAATAAAGGGAAACCGCCGAAGATGGTGTTAATTTTTTGACACGCGACTTGATCGTTTGCCATTTTGTGTGCAATTTTAGTTTGAGGTTGGGATTTGGGACTAATGATATGGCAATCAAAAGGTCAAATTATGTAGGGAGTGTAATTACCGATTGTGTTTGGTGTGGTTGTGCGAGTTTGGTGTTTTGCTTCGTGTTTTCTTCACATTTTGCTTACATGACAGGGTAATTAGTAAAGTTTTGATTAAAATTTAGTTAGTGTAGGTTATTTCGTATGTTAGATTATGTTGTATATAATTTTAATTGTGAGTTTTACAGGAATCAAATTGATTAGAATTATAACAATTTAAGGAAACGTGTTGAAATTGCTATTTATTATTTTTAGTTTTTAATTTTAATTTTTTGGGTTATTTCTCAGTATATTTGGTTGTAATTTGAAACATAATTAGTTTTTGAGTTCTACTACCACGTAATTCAAGAATTTTTTAAATAATTACCCTCAATCTTGAGATATAATGCATTAAAGTTGATCATAGCTTTGTTTATGTCAAGAAAAATACAAAATTATTTGCTTTTTGAACTAAAATATTTTTTTCCCACTGTAATTTTTCTCCGATTTTATTTAAATTGCGAAAATATTCAGATTATGAGTTAGAATAATACATAGTGAAAGATTTTTTAGGATTTTTATCCTAAACTCTGAGAAATGATGCTCTAAAGTTGATAACAGATTTGTTCTAATAGAATAAACTATGACTTTTTCATGAAAAAATATTTTTTAAGGGTAGTTTTTTATTGTTTTACTTCAAATTTAGAATACAATTAGTTTTTGAGTTTTACTAACGGGTGAAATTTTAATCTTTACCCTAATGTTTAGATATCAAGCTCTAAAATTACAAGAAAATTTTACTTTTGTAATTTTTTGTACATTGGTATTTTTGAGGGGTTAATTCATGTTTTATGGGTATTTCTCAATAAATTTATTTGAAATTCAAAATATAATTAGTCAATGAGTGTATCTAATACATCACGAAAGAATTTTTGAAATACATAACCCCAAACCTTAGAAATTGACTTATTTAGGTTAAAATTATATAGGATCAAACTTTAAAATTTGAAATTCTAGTTTAAAAATGTCAAAATTCCTATAATATTTATTGATGCATAAAAATATTGTTTAAACCCAAAAATTCCACTAAATTGCTCGTCAAGTGCGCACAATGTGCTCAATACTCTGAGCTGCTGTGCCCTGCCGTTGTGTTCGTCATGACGATGAATAATTTTAGCGAGGATAATGACGTCGGAAATTCCTTGAAGCGGCGCACGAGAGCTTCGCCGAGGGATATTCGGCGAAAACGCGTCGAGAGAGGACTGGGGCTTCGCGGAACCTCAGTCAGCGCTCCTGCATCTGAATGACGATGCCGGTGTTGGAGGCAGCAGAACGCAAAACGCGCGCGTATCGAGAGAAAACGTATAACGATGTTCGTTCGCGTGGGGCGGGTCCGTAAGGTCAGCCTCTCGCACACTCGCTCTCGCCGCTAATCGATATCCTACTGCCTCCGTCGCCGCCACCGCACCGGCACAACCGTTGCCTTCGTTACCATTCGTTACCAGTTACCAGTCATCAAAACATTTGACTTTTAAGAAATAAAAAAATACAACATTTATAAAATGTATGCAACTCAACATACAGGAAAATTTTTATTATTTTTGCTTTAAAGTAAAAGCTTATAATAAAATTATTTTTATGGCACTAGTTATCGTGGTAAATCATTTTTGAACTTAAATGTTCTACTCAATTACAATTTGGCGACATATATGTTTCTATTCCCTAAATGGTAGTGGAATCATTTTTTGCGCCGCCTCCCATCCCTTGTTTTGGCTCGTGGTGCGCGTTGAAATCGTTACCAAACGTTACCAATCGTTATGTATGTACGCTCGCGGCGTAATCGCTGAAAGTTGGAAGGCTTTGGAACATTGGAAGGCTTTGCTTCTGCACTGTCAGTGTTCGGTTTCCGTTTTCCGGGTGGTGCTTTTCGGCATTTTATCGCTCGTTTTTCCAATACATTCAATAGCGCAACGGCACTACTTGCACAATATGTATCGAGTGCACTTTTACGAGTCCCGCCACCGAGCGACGACGACGGCTTTATCTTTTTTATCGTTTTGCGTGCGCCTGTTTTCCATTTTCTTGGCCCCCGGCTGGATGTGGGGGTGCTTAGAGGACTAGGGGTGTAGAGCCACTTGGAGCCGTTTGGGCACATTGCCAATGCACCATCATCAATCTGACAATGCGAACGATACAACAATGCTGAATAAAAAATGATTTTTTTTTCGAAGTTCTTCTTCAGTCAAGAAGTCGTCAAGTCATTAAGTCATTGGTTGAGTTATACAAATTTTTTAGATATATATTTATATTGGGGGGATGTTTATTTATTTTTTGAATGATATATTATATAATTTAAGATTTTTCGGGTCAAAAATATGTAATTTATATATTTAACTGAAAATAATACCATAATTTTTATTTGATTTACTAGATACTAAATAAATAGATTGTTAATAAGTCAATCTAATAATTGACAAACGAAATTTTAAAATAACTATCTTTAAACAAATGATATCAGTCCATAAAGTTGATTAACATTTGAGTGGTTTAAGAAAAATATAGAATTTTGCTTTTTATCTTAAAATATTGATTAGCGGCCGTGATTTTTATAGGATTTGCTTTAAATTTGATACACAAATAGTTAATTAGTTACAATATCATGTTAAGTAAAAACAATGGAAATATCACTTTGCACACAAAAGATATTAACCCCAAAAAATAATCAAAATTTAAATGTTTGTGTTGTTTCAACGAAATCATGTACTTTTGCTTTTTAATTTTAAATAATTATTTCTTACTCTAATTTTTATATGTTTTGTTTGTAATTTGGTACATAGATAGTCAATTAAACAAGCTTACATGTCATAATAGAAATTTTAAGATAACTACACCCAAATAAAAGATATAAGCCTTCAAAATTGACCAACATTTGTATGTTTGCCACGCTATATTAAAAACATAATTCTTTGTTTTTTTATCTAAGTTCTTTTTTTCTGGCAACAATTTTAATCGGATATTCTTAATTTTTTTTAATTTGAATAGTTATTGAGTCATACTAGAATATCACGTAATAAATTTTATGATATCTATCTTTAAATAGAAGATATTAACCCTTAGATTTCGGATTATTTATAGAAAACATAAATAATTCCTATTTTTTCAAAGATATTTTTTTGGTATCATTTTTTAACGGATTTACTTTATATTTGGTGAATGGATAGTTAATGAGTTACATTAACATACCTTTAACGAAATTTTAAAATTCCTACTCCGAAACACAAGATATAAGGGTTTAAAACTAAAACTAAAACAACTAATCTTTCTTAGCTTAATATTATCTACCAAATTTATAACTTTAACCTATTATATCTATTTATTTCTTTAAGATACTTAGTTATTATTACCGTCAGTAATAATAATTCATAAACATCTGATTCTCGTAGGAGTTATGACTGTAGGCGTTCGCCACAAATATGGAATAAATAATAAAAACCCCGGCGTCCGAAAATAGCCATCGACTGAATGACAATTGTTCGTTTGTCCGATGTTACCGATTCATACCGACTCGTGTGTTTGGGGAAAATGTGGGAAAATACAGGTCGGGAAAGAACTGTGACGTATCATCAATCGCACATCAATCATCAATCATACGCGCGCAAACATAGACTTAACAACTCCATTCCCGATCGATTTAAAATCGACGAATCAAATACTTTCGATGGCTTTAAATTTTTAAATAAAACTTCAAACTCTAACTCGAATTTATTTACTTAATGTCCATTGTAAATAAATGTTTTAACTCTAAGCCAAACAAATCATTTGTTACGGTCGAAAACAATTGAGAAACAACAAAAAAAAACAAAAAATCCTGTTTTGTTTTTATTCCAGACAAAAACATCGAATAAAAAATTCGAAAAACAAAATTTGTTTGTTTTGGATTTTGTTTTTGTTTGTTCACAGCCAACCGCACACAAATAAAGGGTGTAGTGACGATGACAAGTTACACAAAAATAACAATAACACAAAACTACCCTTATAAAGTGAAGAGAAAACTAGTTTTGACATTATGACAAATTCAGTGGTGTGGGGTGTAATAATTTATGTCAAGGTTATTCAAACTCAAATCAATGTCACTGTTATCACATTATGTTGTTACTTTAAATTCAATAAATTCGTTTAATGATTGATATAATTTAATACAGACAACTTTAAAGACGTTTCCATGTGTTGGTTGGATGTATGTTGGGTGGTCGTGTAATTGAATGCTTGTATCGGCTGTTCATATTCATTTCCATTTCGATTCGAGTTTGAATTTTCGCGGTTGGTGGTGGCAAGTGGCGATGAGATAAAAATAGAAAATCCATCGAATCGGGCATGGACTGGCCCGGCCTGGACACGGACACACGGCAGGGCCGGCGTGTGTCTGCCCGTCCTCTTCGTATTGATCCGCAACCCGCAACACCCCCCCGTTACAAGCCACCCACCTCAACTTCTCACCGCCTCATGCTCATGCAATGGCAACGAGAGATATACACCGAATACACATCGGGGTGGCATTGATGTTCGACATAATGTACGACACTGGCACACTCGTCATAGTCATGAAAAATGAAGAGATCCACTTAGCATTTTCTTAGAATTTTCGATAGATCTAACCTTCAAAAACGTTATTACCACATTTATGTATAAGTGATATGATTTTGTAAGCATTGGATTGAGGTTATGTGTTTAATTTGTTGTATATGCAACTTTAAACGCATGTGAATGGTTTTAAAGTTGCTTGGGTGGCAATTAACCGTTAAATTGCTTGCAAATTGTCGGAAAGTAATTGGAAAATGTCGAAAAAGGGATGCGCGCAAAATAAGGTTATGTCCGAATGAAGAGGGATGCAAATAACGTGTTTCAGTCCGTATCGCATCCAATCCAAATCGAATCAACGACATTTGAATTGCATTTGAATTCTTTACGTTTATTTTTTTGTTTGCCTTTATTTCGAAATGGGACGCTTTTCCATTATTTCCGCGCTATTGACAGCCACGACAACAAAACAGGAAATGAAAGTGGTCCACGGCCGGGCTTTGCAGGGTTTCCGCACCGTCTCCTGTCTCTCTTGCGTCTGATGTCTCCGGCTTCCGTTGCTAACTTGTCATCAAAACAAATGAAACAAACGAATCGATATTTGATAAAAGCGGTTATGTTATGATAATTGAAAATGCATGCAACCCAAATATCATGTGTGTTGATCCACGTTTTTGATTTTGTTTTTTGTTTGGTGTTATTTTTGAAGTAACGAAAATATTTTGGCTGTATTTAGAATTTAAATTTCAAATTCCAATATTTAGATTAAAGCATTTTTTGTACGCTGCGTTCGAATGGTCGAATAACAAACTGCTTCACTTGAAACGTTGCTTTGCCTGCAACCCCTCGGGGGGCTTGGCTTGAAATTTATGCTCGTTCGTTTGCTAAAACTTCTTTCTTTTTCTCGCTTTATTCTCTAGTAGTTGCGATGTTTTTCCTAGACGTAGAAAATAAGAAATAGCTGCGAAAGAAAACGGAATAATGAATTTGCGCATTCGCACGGTTTCACGTCCATATTGCGCGCGTCGCTGTGCAAATATTTGAGAAACGAGCAAGCGTTTTAACATTTCAACGATTCGAAAGACGATGCAAGAAAACACAACGCCCTGCCTTTGACGGGGGTTGTTAAATTTAGTACAATTTGAATGTTTGTGGTAAACAAACGTGTGCTCTGTATATTGCAATAAGAAATAAATTGCGATACACGTCAATAATATACGTTTGACGTTTGATATTACTTGTTTTCTTTAGTGGCGGGGTAGTATTGCTAATGAATTATTTGTGGTTTAAGTTTAATGCAAATTGGTTAGAAAATTTAGTTTGAAATAATTAATTTAAGTTAGGTTGTTAAGGTATTTGGTTTGGAGGTGTTTTTGATATGTTTTCTTTAAAGATTGGGGGTGGTTTTTGTTAGATTTAGTTGAAATTTAAAATATAGAGAGTCATTGAGTCATATTAGGTTAGAGTAAAAGAAATTTTAAAATATCAACCCCTAAAGAAAAGATATTAAGCCTACAACTAACTAAGTTCTAAAAATTTCAACTAAAAATCTTTTAGTAAATTGACCTAAAACTAAAACTTTGTAGCACAACCAACTTAATAACCTCCCCAATCTAATACATCTTTCATTTCTCATTATTTGTAACAATTCCAGCAATATCCCTTCAAAATACTTTATATCTTTATTATTTCTCGGCGTTCGCCAAGAGAATTCCACTCTCGGATATTTTCTAGGTTAGTTTCTTTCGTTCTACTTCTGTTTTTTTTTTGTTGGGACTTTGGGACTAAATTTTGCTGTGTTACCAACATCCCCACGAGACTTTGCGTCGATTGGGGGGATTGGGATTACTAGAAAAGGCGAAAATTCCAATTTTCCAACTTGAAGCTCAGGACTCAAGACTGGAGACTTGATGTGTGTGCCAAAAGAAAATCACAATCAACGCAGAAAATTATTCGAAAGATACGCGTTCAGACTGCAAACACTACACACCCACAAAAAATGTCATTACTTTAATGACACCCGATCGAGCGATCATGATTGCAAGTTAGTATAAAGTTAGGTTATGACTTTATACAAACCACACATTGATGTTATGCGTTTAAAGTTGCCTAAGTTTAGTATAGAAACAATTTAATCTTAAAAATCTAAAAAAAATTAAAAATATAAATGTGAGTTGTAAAACTTTAAAGTTGATGAAGTACATAAAGTTGCCTACAATAAAACTCCAAAGAATTAACTTCAACACTTGCAATAACTATGTTTCCACTGAGAATTGTGCGGTTTTCCCATCTAACTAAGCATGCTTATATACTAAAATAACTATAAACCACCCCCGTCAAGTACTAAACAGGAACACAACCCTTATACATTATACACTCGATTATTAGTTTACATCTTGCTACAACCACCATCAAACAAACGGTAAACTAGTTTGTTTGACGTTGGCATGTTTGCGCTAGAACACAACCCTAAAGCTTAATTATTCATCGATTATATTAGCATGCGCTTTAAATTTGATGATCATGTTAATGTTTGCATTCGTATCCCACCCTCACCCCACCACTCATTCATCAAGAACAAACACAAACACAAATATCTCTAGTTATATCTCTAATTCTATCAAAATCAATTCGTTTATTAGGACGAACGAACCTTCTCGCAGGGTTGAATAATTATTTATTAACGTATGTTAATGATAGTGATGTATCGATGACGTAAGATTTGGCGGTTGGGGGATGAAATGAGCTGACGATTGACGATCGAAGAATCAATAAGACTCAATCCGAGTCAAACTCTTGCTTCTCCGACTTTATGCTTCGATTTAATGCGCGATGTGGTTAAGGGTGGTTTCCGTTCAAGAGGGTGAGAGTGAGAGGGAGCAGATAATGTCGATAATGTCCGAATTCACGATGTATAAGTTACGTAACGCTTGATAATGAATACTATTAGGGATATTAATGAATATACAGAGCGTTTTGGAGATTTTTTTTCATTTTTTTTAGTTTATTCGGAAGTAGTGCGTTTGGTGGTTGAGGGTTTATGTATGTCAGTGTGTGTTATAGTAAACAACATCCATTCAATTGTCGTCGTTGAATAATGAACACGTTGGCTTTTTACGTTCGTTGCTTTTTCTTTTTTTTTGGTTCTCTGTTTTTTTATTTTATTTTTCCGCTCGTTTGCACTTGCCACTCGCCACTCTCGCTGGCGCACGCCATGGCGTTTCATTAAAAAAAGAAATCGATGGTATTTATAATTCATTGCGTTAAGTTTCGCGGCGCAGAGTTTTCAGCACTTACGAAAAAGTGTAGGGGCAATTTTGTTCGAAATTGAAATTTAAACATTCAGAATGAATTTCAATTAATTTTTTGAGGTGCTGTTTATACACGGATTTTGGTTAAATGTTAATATTTGTAGGTTATTAGCTGTACTAACATGTAGAGATAGAAACATTTTAAAATTTTTTAATGGATTTTTAAATATTTTAGTATAAATCATAAAAATGGGATTTTTTTTAAATTCCTTTTTTTGGGGTAGTCTTGTAGGGGTGGAGAATTAAATTAAGAATATAGGTAGTTTATAAGTTATACTAATAGTATCTTAAAGAAATTTTTAAATATTTAACCCTGAATTTGAGATATTAGCTTTGAAAGTTTACAATTAGAAAATGAACAATTAATAATGAGGGTAGTTTTTGCAGGTTAAACTTTATAACCTTAATACAGAGTTAATTTATAGGTTACTTACTTAAACATGTCACAAAAACACGTTAGTTATCTAACCCTTTAACTTAAGATGTTAACCTAACCCTTGAACCTAACTCAAAACTTTAAACTTAAAAATCTTAGCTCCAATAGCTTTTAAGTGTATAATGTGTTGCATATTTTAAGAAGCGCGTTGTTAGATTTATACATGTTTATTACCTAATAAAAATATCTGAACTCAAGTCATTCCGTACGAAATTAGGTACTTGTTTGTAATTTTCATACTTGTCACACTAGCACACGCACTAGCTATTCATGAATCTGCAACCAACTTTACGACCCAACGCGACATCTATACCGAAACACGTTTACTTTATTTGTGTATACCTCTATACACACAAGCGTATTTGGTGTGTTGGTAAACTCTTTTGTTTTCTCTATAAATCACAATGAATATAAAACGCTCGTTTGTTTCACATTTCGTGCAAACGTTCGACATAAATTACTGCATCACAAATTGTAAAATTGCAATATTGCGATAAATCGCTGCATAAATTTCCGAATATCATAATTTATAACTCACGACATTAACTATACACGCATACATCGTCTGGGTCTAGAACTAGGCAACACATTATACACTCCATTGAATAATAACTGATTTTTTTGGTTAAAACACAAAAAAATTTAGGAAAAAAATATATAACTTTGAAAAAAGTTAATATGGTGAGACATTCACAAAATAATTTGATACAAAATGAAAAACTTGCAGATGCAAAGAATCATTTGCATATTTTTTGTCCATCCTTGGTATTGCCGGTGGCTGTGAGGGTTGAATCACGATCTGATTGAATTTATCGAATTGTGGACGCAAAACATTTGCATTTAAATCTAATCTCGGTTTCGTATCGAAATCGCTTTCGTTCGCTTGGGTTTTTAAGTTTGCGGATCTAACCTAGGTTGAGTGTACGTTTGGTTGCATATAGCATTGATGTGGTGGTGGTTTTTTGATTGACATGAACATGGACATCAATTTTGGGATGTGAGTTCGAGTTCGCAGGCAAATCCTGCTATGGGATGCTGCTTGATGTGAATGCGACTGTAAGCGACGATATTGAGTTGGATTGAAATTTGATGTTCATTTTGCAGCATGCATTCGTGCTAATTGGCTATAAATCAATTAGTCTATTGAGAGTCTGAGGACACTTATCTAGTGTTTGGTAACGTATTTCCGACGTGAAATGTCACTAAAGTAAGGTGGATTGGTTAATATTTAATTGACGTTAGAACGAAAATATAGGTATTGCTTTAAAGGATTATTTATAAATTTTATTCTTTGTTTGAACGGAAAAGGTGAGAAATAAAAATTTTAATTTTTGTTTTTTAATACTAAATATTTTTTTCTGGTCACAATTATTATCAGATTTCGTTAAAAATTTGTCATTTTATAGACTATTAGTCACACTAACACGTGACGAAAAGAATTTTTAGTTATTTATTTTTAAACAGAAAATATTAGCTTACAAAATTTATTTTAGATTGCAATAATTTTCTTAAGGTCTATGTTTTTACATTTTTTATTGCCGACATTATTTCTAGTCGTAATTTTAATACAATTTGTTTGAAATTTAAGGTATATATAGTTATTGAGATAAACTATTATTTCATGAAAAAAAATTTAAAATATCTACCCCCAAACAGAAAATATACGCTCCCATAATTGATTAACAAGTAATTGTTTTGAAAGATAATATTTTTGCATTTTTGCTTAAAAAACAATTTTCCGGTTATAATTATTATCAGATTTATTTATAATTTGTATTGCATATACTTAATAAGGTATACTATTAGATTGTGAAAGAAATTTAGAAATATCTATCCTCATTCAGAATTTATTAACCCCTAAAATTGACTAACATATTCATATTTGATATGTTTTTAGAAAAAAATTCCTTTTTAATTAAAATAAATTATTTCTGTCTATAGTTTTTTATATATTTGCTTGAAATTTGGTATATACATAGTTTATGAGTCATACTAACATGTCCTGAAAAAAATATTGAGAAATCAACCCTTAAACTTGATTTATAAGGTAATTAAAGTTAAATAACATAATTTATGACCAATCTCGAATATTTTGTAAAAATATTTATTTTGATAGTAATTTTTATTAAATTAAATTGAAAATAAGGAAATAGTTAGTTAATAAGTTATATTAATATATTTTAAAATAATTCCCTAAATACCTAATCTCCAATTTAAGATATAAGCATCTAAACTTTTCCCCAAAAACGTAAAAACTAAAATGTTCATGTTTCACTATACTATACTTTAAACTCATATCCATAAATTCTCTACTAATTTGGCATGTATTTAGCAAGGTACCCAATCTGTTCGCACACGTTCAAATTTCCGCACACCTTTTCCTTTACCCATACAGCCCTAAACCTTATACCGTTTGATTATGCTAATTTTATCGCCGGGGGCGTCTTCCAACGCGTCGCTTTTAATTCGCACCGTCATTAAATGCAAATACGCGAGTCTAAAAAGCGTTTAGGAGCGAAAAAAAAACGTAAAAAGCGCAAACACTAACGTCAGCGCCATCTACACTAACATTTAATAAGTCGACTCACCGAAGAGAAAAAAAACCATAAGCATAAGCCTTAAAAGGTATGTAAGCTTGGCGTTGGTTGGAAAAAGGAACAGAAAAAGGAAACTCGGAAACGCGAATTGCTGTCGGAAATTGTTCGCCATCAAGTTTGGAAACACGCGAGGCGATTATGTGTCGGCACGCACATAGCGAGCAAGCAAGCAGCGCGAAAACGCGAACGCACCTGAATAATAATCGCGCCCTTACTATGCACCGCACCAAGAACGGGTGCGAATAAGACGTTAGGCGAGTTACTTATCGTCTTAAAGCGATTAAAAATACTCGTAATGCAAATAATGTGATATTCGTAATAAGCGATTTAACTCCCACCCTGCAACCAGAAAGAAGGCTAGGAGTTAAATAGGCGGTGCGGGGGTTGTTTACATTAAATTTTAGAAATAAATTATTTATATATCAATTTGACACTGCAATTTATATTCTTATCTTGAGATATTTACTTTAACTTTTAGTTTGAAAAAAAAATCATCCCTTAATGTAAAAACAAACAAAAAATCTATTGCTAAATACTCGTATTAAAGCTTTTTAAATCTTTTCTGAAATTTTTTTCTAGTCTTCTAAAGTTTCATCCCTTAATTTGTTAACATTGGTAGCTGCGCATAAGAGTAGAAGAGATAACACGTTAGGGTTGTGTTAGAATAAAATACACTAAGAGTATTTTTGCGTCTGGTATTGTTTCGCACTCGAGTGGCTCGTCCTTGCTCGTCCTGTTTTGTTATGTTTTGTCTCGCCTGGTATCATCCCTCTTTATACCAAAAACCCTCAATGTCTACCCACATACCCACATACCGCATACTGGCCTAATTTATTTATACTTTTTAAAATGTTTTTCCATCAAACTAATCTAGATTCTACGCAGACTTCGATTGTTTTTTGTTTGTTTCTGATGTTAATATTTTGTTTTTATTTGTTTATTTTTAAAAACAAAAACAAAAGAGTGGTGTGTTAATTTGTTAATTTTGTAAATTAATAAACACTGTTTATGTTAGGTTAGGTTAGGTTATTTTGGTAGTTAGTGGTGGTTGGTATTTTAACCTCAAAAGTAATAACATTTAACCTTAAACTTTTGGGTCGGAGTCATGCAAAAAAAAGCCACAAACACTCGGTATATATCGATAGATTATTTCTGAAATAATATATCACGTGCAAGTTTATTGCATCAACAAACGAAAACAAATTTGTATTTATAGCCGCCGCTTTAGACAATTATTTCCGATGATGACGTGCGTAAATATGAAGGTGATTAGGTGTGCGCGTGCGTGCAAGTCGCGTTTTGTTCAAAGCTCGCCGCCGCCGACGACTGATGAGTGATGTAAATATAACTAGATAATGTAAATACACGCGGTTTAAACGTTCGAAGCCTTCGATTTTATCGTTGTAAACGCTTTAAAATGCTTGGAAATTCCTCCAAACGTTTCAAAACTGACGAGAAAAACTTCAATTCTAACCTTTATTTAAACATTTCTAGCACGAAAACTTGAGGAATTTAATTATGACACTTTGAAATCTTTGTCTTGTCTTTCGCCTTCAAATTAAATTAATTCTTGATTCATATTAACTTGCATAAAGTTTTAAACTTTATAGCGTCATTTCGTCACACAACACATATCTTTAGGTTATGTCAGACCTAACCTCACCCAACGTGAATAATTTTGCATTTACAATTCTATCACTGAAACTTTACATGTTTCAATGTGTAAATTCTGTAAACTTGCTCGAAATTTACCATATCGAGACTTGAGACAGGAGAATACAGACTTTTGGAGATTGGATACTTGAGATTGGAGAATTGAGACAACACCAAAGTGTTCCTTGGCAAATGTTAAGGGAGTGTACTGTTATCGAGCGGTTTTAAAATTAGCAATCCTTTGGTCTTCACCTCAACGTTGCGCATCTTGCTATTAATATATTAATTAACCAAGTCTTGCTGCACTATTTTTACTATAATATCATAAAAATATATTTTAAATTTCCGTAGTAGTTGAAAAATTGTAAAAAAATACAAAGAGTCAATTTTTGTTTTAAAGTTTTAGTTTTATTGATGTTTGAAGCTTAATATCTCCAGTTACAATCCAAATATTTTAATTTTTTTTTCTAATTAGATGTTGGTACAACTTAATAACTTTCGTTATTCTTAATTTTACTGATATATATGAACAAATGTTTGTAGAATAAAAGATTTTACGGTAAAAAGTAAAACGTTACATTTTTGAAGAAATTTTAATGTTTACTAAACTTTGAAGCTTAAAATCTTCGGTTTGATTCAAAATATTTAAAAATTTCTTTCATTAAATGTTAATATAACTTATGAAATACTAATATCTCGAATTTTAATAAGATAGCTCCATAACTACCCTTAGAATTAAAAATTATAAAATAAAATCTAAAACGCTTATATTTTGTTTTAAACTTAAATGTTTTTGAAACTTAAAAGCTTAAAATCTTCTGTTTTCATCAAAATATTTAAAAATTTCTTTCATTAAATATTAATGAAACTTATAAAGTATAAATGTCTAAAATGTTAGGATAATAACTCCATTACTACCCCTAGAATAAAAGATTATAAAGTATAAAACAAAACTTAACATTTTGTTGTACACTTTAATGTTTAGCAAACTTTAAAGCTTAAAATCTGACGTGTGATTTAAAATATTTGAAATTTTCTTTGATGAAATTTTAATATAACTAAGTAATTAGTTATATTATAAATTTTAATAAGATGCATTAAAAACTACTCGTTTTAAAAACTATTTTAAAGCAAAAAGTAATAATATAATAAATTTTTCTACTTTATCAAGATTTAAAGTAAAAAATCTCTTATTATAATTAAAATATTTTAAATTCTCTTTATTTAACATATTAATACAACTTTGAAACTTTATATTTTTAAAATTTTGTGAAAAATATCCAGAAAACTACCCTTATAATAATAGATTTTAACTTAAAAAGCATTTATATTTTTGATTTTCCGGTTTTCTAATTTTTCTAGTTTAAAGTTTATAAGTTTATATAGTTAGTTAGTTAATAGTTGTTGGCGGTTAGTACTGTTAATAGTACGCCACGTGCGTGTATTTCACGATAACTTAATTAAAACACCAGATGGCACCAATTCGAGTTGGAGTTTGAGTGCGCCCAGAGACTCATTCAATGCGGCACAAGCCGGGGTATAAAGTCATCGATGAAAAGCGTTATTTTTAGCTCGATTTATGACTTATTTATAGTTTTGTACATTTTCATTCACTATTAACGTGTCAATTATTTTAATTTTACGATTTTCACGAGGGTTTATTGTTTTTCGATGATAGGGGGTTGATTTTAATCGGGTATGTTAAACTGTAGTTTAAATTTGTGGTTATGTTATATAATTTCATTTTATAACCTTAAAAATTACTCAAACGGTTAGTTGGTCTCGTGTTTAATGTTTCATAATTCTATTTAGGGTTGAAACAATTGTGCGATTTTAATCCATTTGGTTATACAGTTAGTTATTGAGATAAACTTTTATTTTGTAAAGAAAAAAATTGATTATTCATAATAAAAGTTTGAAAAGTTTTGTTTTAAAGTTAGATAAAAGTTTAAAAAAACTGTTTACATTTTGTTTTGAGGGTAGTTTTAAATTAATTGAGGGTTAAAACTAATATTTATGAATTTGTACTTTTATGTACTATTTAATTAATGTAGTGATTTAATTTTAAACATAAAATATTTACCCTTAAGTTTGATTGACTTTTGGTTAAGCATCATATAAATAAGATTGGTGATATTATATATGTTTTTGTTTATAATTTGTTTATTTATTGACAAATGTTTACCAAATTTAGACAATCGATTGTAAGATATGTGAACTTTAATGTATTGTTTAAATTATATAGTAACTATACCCCTAATTAGGGTAATTTCCTCTCAAAGTCAAATTTATAAAAGTTAAGCTTATACAAACTCATTATTTCAAAAAACTGCTATAACTTTCTTGCATCTTTATCGATATTTATGTAATTAAGGAAATATACTTTTAATAATGTAAACTATTAAATATAATTTGAACATTCCAGTTTTACAACCCCAAATTAAAGATATTTACCTTTAAAGTGCAAAGAAATTTAATTTATTTTGCTGTTTTTTGGTACTAAATTTTTATTCCCTCGTAACTTTAAGAGTTTTTTTAATAATTATTCATCAAATTTTAAAAAACACACTTTAAATAGTGTAAACTTTTTATTGTTATTTTATTTATGTAGTAATTTATCTTCAAATTTGTGATATTTCCCTTAAAAGTCTAGATAACAATTTAAGAAACAAGTTTTTGTCAAAACATTTACAAAAATATCCATAACTAATTTAATTTTTCGCTAATTACTATTAAATTTAATAAATAAAATCACAATAAGGTTAACTATTAGTTCCCGTTAAAAATGTGTAAAAATACCACCCCTAAGTTGAGATATTTAAGTTTAAAGTCAAAACTTATTCGTAAAAGAAACTTTAAAAAAAGTTTACATAATATTCTAACAAATTGTGTTATCAATATTAAATTTGTAAAACTAATTAAATTTATTTAAATTACCTTAAAATCACGTGCGTTCTGTCTCTTTGTGCGTCGTATAAACCAATCACTCAATTGATTTGTATTGTATCGAATGAAAAACACAAAAATTTATCAAGAAACAAAATCACAC
>JARJDS010009283.1:0-10807 GCA_030264155.1 Atheta pasadenae | reverse complement strand
CCACACCAGTTGTGTATATCCCATTGTTTGATATGAACTTTCAATCTTTTTCCAAACTTTACCAACGTCATAATTGAAGTTTTCGTATGAACTGTAATTAACTTTTAATTCCGTCGAATTCAACGCTTCTTCAATATCTTGAAGGATTATCTCCAAATCATTCTTTGTTAACAAGCCCAACTCATATAAACGCACCAAAGTTATTCGCTGACGTTTTAATATTTTTGTTCGAACATCACTGAAAATATATTTGTGATAATTAGATATACTTTGCGGGTGTTAAAACTTCATCAATATGAAGAACCTAGTGGCGAGTAGCTGTATTTTAGTTAAAATGTCGCTAAAGATTCCTGTAATGTCGGTAATGTTGTTGAGAAATTACCTTATATATTCATGTTGATCTTTTGCAGATGATAAATAAGGAATAGTTTTATAACATGTAGGACAAGAAGTTTCAAACTCATTAGTTTTGTCTTCAGCAGCAATCGCGGAATAAGCGTTATTTAAAAAAGTCGCTTTATGAATTAAGTCCCAATTCAAATCAGACAGAAGCCTGTTTGTTTTTAACGTAAACACAACTTTATGTTTCTTTTCCATTATCATCGAAATACAATTAGTGATATTAAACTTCCTCGCCATGGTAAATTCAATCAATCCAAAATATTTTAAAATAAATCCCAAAGAAGTCATGTTGATAAGGAATGACAGTGCTAAATAAACCACAGTAAAACACAATAACTCTGTGCCTAATTTATCCACAAGCTTGTAATAGAAAATGTAAATAACTTGCAATAATTGCAACGATCCACGCTTTGCAGCCCAAGAAGTTGTTAGTAAAGTAGTGGTATTAAATCCGAGCCCCATGCGCTTCAATAGAGGTGACAACAATAAAAGAATTAAAATTCTCAAAACATTTCCCATGATATAAACGCCAATAGCAACAGCAAAATCAAATCCTTTATACATCTGTACCATAGCCCTAGTAACTGCAGCCGATAACACAATGCAATTCAAAAACTCAACAACGTAGTAAGTGTTGTCAATGACAATTTGCACTTTGATATCTGTATCTTGTGCTAATCGACTTCTTTCTTTTGACACGCAATATCCAACTAAAAATGTACAAATTGTGGCACTTCCATAAATATAATTCTCGCATAGGTAGTATGCAGCGTAACAACTCGCCAGTAATGTCATCGATGCGTTATAACTGTCTTGATAAAACAATCGAAACGCTAGTGCTGTGATTTTTCCAATAAGAAAACCCATTGCCATGCCAAGGAGTATAAATCTAATATATAATAATACAACGTGGTACCATTGTGTGATGTATCCATCGTAATATCCAAGACACATTGTAAAACACATGATTGTAAATGCTGCGCCAAAAACAGATTCACCGTCCATTACAACTTCCAAATTTTTGATTCGGTTGAGTTCTGTGAGAATGTCAGGAACATCTATTGCCGATAAAGTTGTTCCTGCTGCTACAATGTTTACAACATTTATCTCTTTGTTGGTCATTACCATTAATAGAAAGCCGAAAAAGCCGATGAACATTCCGGTGCCGACGGTTGCTACTATTAATATCTGCCATTTTGATTTGTGCAAAACGTAGGTGTCCAGGGTGTAAGAAATCTTTGTGAGCATTATGGGATGACAGAGGATTATGATATTGTCAGGTTTCCAGAAAAATACTGATTCCAGGTATAAAAACGGGACGTAGTAATACATTAAACCTACCATGCTACCGTAGATCATTGCTAGTAGTTGGTTAGGGACTTGCATCTTATCGGCGATGAAAACAAAGGATAGACACAACATTACTGGGCAGATGAAAAAACCAAGTAACATTTCTTGGGTCTTTAGAGGTAAGTTGTTAAACGTTGGTCGATCGATGTTAACAAGACTTTTATAAGTTGTGTTAAGAGCCATGGCTTAATATTTGTTGTATTTTCTTTGGATGCACGAATTCCGTAGTAGTGGTTCTCTGTCAGCTTTTGATTTGTTAGCTAATAAAAACAATTGATTTTAATATCTAAGCATAGATTACTAGATTTAAAAAAATTATCAATTATAAAAAATTAAAAAGGGGAGATGCAAGAAGGTAAGGAAAGGAAAACAATAAATGAAGAATCCATTTTAAAGACTTAAATAAGACTTTGGAGATTTTTTATGAGTTTATATCTCAATGAACTCACAAATTCCCATTGCAGAATTAGGATAGAAATAAAACACAGTGAATAAATTCATAAATGTATATTGTTTTATACCATGAAAAATTAAATTCATACTGAAGATATCATGAAATTTACAATCAATTAGAATATATTTGTTGTTTGTATCCTATTATAATGTGTATACATAATATTTAATGATATTTATACTATCCTATATTTTCCATTATTTTTAGATCATGTGTATAACTAAAACTAAACTAGAAAAATATTTGGTTGACATTTGTTTTCCTTTATGTATAATTAATCAATTTGCTTGCCGATGGTCATTTTTTCCATTGCGAGTTCTCCGTCTCGTGGAACAGATATTTTTGATCTAAATTTAATCCTTTTTGCGTATATTAATTAAAGAATAAAATTTTCTCTTTTTGTACTAAACAATTTGTTCCCTGATTGGTAGAGCATCGCGTCTGCTCTGCAAATGTTTTTGTGTTATAATTAGTACTGTACAATCAACCTAAAAATGAACAACTATCGTCTATTCGAATACAAATTAAATGAACTATTAATGTTAAATCATCTGTGAACAAACAAAATAAATCCAGCTTTCAGTCAATCGTTGCTGTGACATGAACTACAAAATAAAATATAAACTGAACATTGGAATTAATACAAACCAAAACATTATTTCCGATGAATTTTACAAAGATAGAAACATTGAGTGATAATATTGGATGATTCAGAAAGTTGCAATTAATTGAATGCACAACTGATCAGACCGAACTTTCCATGTCTTTTCGTAATTAGTAAATAATCCTACGCAAAATCTAATCAATTACCAGTCTTTTTCAAAAATTAATCATAACACTAAAAAAGAGACAAAACTGTGGTTGTGTGAAGACGATAAAATTATAAGAAACTTAACAGATGATTAAACAAACATCGATGTCTATGATCGATGCGCGGGCATAATTTTGATTCTCAACACTTGCAACAAGCCTCCAACGAGCACTCGGCAATCATCCTAATATCATAAAAATATTTAAAAAAATATTTATTGTCGAATGCAAAAATACTCGCAAAAATATTTTCTTGGTGTCTGATTTGTTTTTTTTTTCGTTTCGTTCCTTGGTTTTTAAAGTCAATAATTTGGATAGCAAAGTGTAAAATCAATTAAGAAAAGGAGTAACCTAATCTCAACCTAAGCCCACCTAGAAATAGTTTTCCGTGGAATGTCAAGTTCTGTTTTAACTAGGCGCGTATTGTTTCTTAAAATATAAAAATTATACAAAGTTTTATCCGTTTAAAAATAGTTTGGGGTTTCTTGATATTAAGTAGTTATCTATTGTAGCCGTTCTGGACGAGTCTACCCCAGATAGAAATTTGGTGTTTCTTTAGTATCCATTTCGCTGGTCTGTGTTGTTATGGACACTGCAACAAAATATTGTATTCAAACAAGATGTCATTGATAAAATTTAGCCTGAAAGCAAAATATTAAACTTGCATTTTTATTAATAGTATTATTATGAAATCATGTACCAGAACAGAGAATGATAAGCCTTTATATATGCACCATGTCCAACGAAGCGTGTCGGCAGTTTCATGGGATGATTAGTGATTTTTTGTTACTTTAAATAGAACAACAAAATCACTAGTCTTCCACACGATTCCACCTGTTTGTTAGTAAACAGTAGTAGTCCACACCTTAGTAGTTATACTGGTCATAAACGCAGATGATTAATTCGAAGCGCCGTTCAAGCGCTCACACTGGGATATTAATTATTTTAATGTAACACAATGATGGAATTAGTGAGAAGGAAGTCCGTTAAATGCGCGTTTGTACTTTATGTTGAGTATATGAGCAATGATTAGTTGTTTTGCAGTTTGTAATATTAATTACGCGACTGAATTTACATAGTATTAATCGATGTGTATGTATTGTGTATGAAATTAAAAAGAAATTGCGTATTTACAAACAAAATCATTACCTATCGAATTGCTTGAAAGGTTTGTTGATCCCAGATTGATGGAACGATTCTCTCTTTAGAGGACTTCTCTCAACGGAGAGACTATAAAATTCACATTGGTTTGTACTTTTTTTGGAACTTATTTAAGGATTGGATGTAGGTCAAAGCTATTTATAAAATATGTCAATTTACAGAAATCCAACACGTTAAATATAGAAAACTCAATATTAATCAACACAAAGCAAACATAACCAAACTTATACCCAACAAGATTTATAAAAAAATATTATATTTACCTCTGTTGAAGCAGATACTGAGCCATTTGAATCTGCTGTGGATTTCCCGAAATGGTTATGATGCGTTCGTTAGAGCCAGGCAACGGCTCATCAATTGTGATACCAGCTCCAGAATCTTGCCGGATTTTCCGAATACGACTGCCACCTTTGCCTATAATGGCCCCAGCGAGCTAAAATCGACACAAACCAAACCGTTATGCACTCGTTATAACTACAAATCTTGCACACTTACATCCTTCGGTATCGTGACCTGTGTCGACGTCTTGTTACCGCCGTTGTTAGCATTATTACCGCCTTGTTGCATAGCACCGGGCGGGCCCCCATTGCCAGCCATTGGCGGCGGCTGGTTATTGTTACCCATTGCTACGTTACCGCCACCATTGCCTTGCATCATGTTCGGCGGCATCTGGTTCATCATGTTGCCATTTCCGGCGCCGTTCATTGGCGGCGGGGGTGGGCCGTTACTCCAGCTATTATTACGCTCAAAAGGCGGAGGACCGCCGTTCATTCCGCCGCCATTCATACCACCACCGCGCGGTGGTGGTGGTGGTCCACCAAAACCTCCACGGTTGTGCATTGGTCCCGAGCCTGGTGGGCCTCCCATTGGTCCACGCTCGTTAAAGTTATTTCTAAATAAAGACACAAAGTTTTGTTGAACTTGTTGGAATAGTAATTAAAAGTTTTAAGAATTAAAAGTTAAAG
Organism: Atheta pasadenae; assembly: GCA_030264155.1. Lineage (NCBI taxonomy): Eukaryota > Metazoa > Arthropoda > Insecta > Coleoptera > Staphylinidae > Atheta > Atheta pasadenae. The sequence continues at coordinate 5,665 of JARJDS010009283.1, read as the reverse complement.
ATAAATAAAACTAACCCTCCCATTGGTGGTGGGCCGGCACGCTGTGGTGGTGGACGATTGTTGAATCGATCTCCGTTGCGTGGAACTCCTCCACCACGTCCGCCACGAGACGGTCCACCAGCTCCACGACGCATATCGCCTTGTCCTGGACCACCTCCACCTCCACAACCAAAACCGCCGTATTCATCAGCGTAGAATTCGTCATAATTGTGGGGATTGTATTGATTAACAACTCCTTTAATCGGGGTCTAAATAAAGTTTTTAAATTAACAATTAATTTTTTAATTTTTTAACAATATTCAACTTAATATATAAAAGAATTAAAACAACTTACAGTTTTAGTCAATTTGATAATTTCTTGTATAGCATTAATACATTGAAAATCTTGTCCGTTAATCTGTATGATCCTATCTGTGCTTTGTGGTGCGCAGATCGAGAATATTTTGATGCGAGCTCCAGTGCTCTGTAAAATAACGATAAAACAATCATAAAAATAAATACAGATAAAGCGAAAATTGAAATGAATATTCCCTACTAAAAGTGCTAGAATGAACGATAACACTGAAACCGAACACGCGAATATACGCCGATAAAAGGCCAATTTGATTTGTGTAATTCGATTTTTCTCTGTGGCTGTCAAGCTTGGCAAAATCCTCAAATTCAATAAAAATGAACTTGACATTTATCTCACCAAATCCGTTCGAGTGGATTAAAATTGAAGAGCCTACTCAACTCAGACGAACTTATTAAACCATAAAAAACTTATAATTAGATTGAAGACTTTTAAAGAACTCCAAACGCTTAAGTCTTAACGTTTTAGAGAGGGAAGTAAAAATATTGGCATTAGAACTCCACAAAGTACTAAAAATTAATGAACGTGAGCAACACGTGAACCATAACTGTCACTCAATTAATCTATAAAACATTAATTTTATAATAAACATTAAAAACGGTATTGATCCATTTAGAATTTAACTATTTCATTGTACAATAAATGTACAGCACAAAATTATTTATATATATATATATATATATATATTCAAGTCCCTTTGTACCCTATTAGGGTGTCGGGTTCTTTATTACTTTTAATGCTTTTTTGAATTTAATTGATAACCGATTATTAAACGGTTTTTTAATAATCATCTCAAAAAATAAGTAAGAAAATGAAATATAGCTGAACAGTATCAGGATAATAAATAATATTAATTAATAATTTTTCTTCATTAAAATCAAATTCCAGTCGTCATTGTGGTAAATTATAGTTTGAAATAAAAATTTATTTTGTCCTTTACATTAATTATAAACAAATAAACAAAAACTTACTTTGTATAAATTGTAGAAATTGAATTCACAGTTATAAGCGTAAGTTTCTCACAATTCATGAATGAAACCTTGCTTTATCTAAACTTCCGATGAAACTAGACACACAAAGAAGCTGTGTTTACGCGTTGCACACTTTTTTCCTTCGGTTTTTAAAACACAAAACGCACAAAAAGCTTGAAAAACCAAGCCGCGCGTAGAGCGGCGTTCGTTCGTTCGCACAAGGAGTGACACGGAGCGCGAGGCAAGCAACAAAGGACGCTCGTTCCGGAATGGCACGACGTGCGTGCGGCGTGCTAGCCAGCCGGCGTGCAGTGCAACCCCGCAGCTCGTATCGATCAAGGTTCGGCGCGCCTGTCTGACTCCACACGCGAGCTGCTATGCCCGTCGCTACTAGCGAACGAAGCGCGTGCGTTTCACCTGCCTACAACTCTGCCGTTGTGTGCCGGTTGCTAGTGCCGCGTGTCCCACCTGTCCCTCTTTATTCCGGCTGCTATGTTGCGTTACCGCGGCTACGACCGGCTCGCCGTGCTACTATTATCACGATGGCGGCTATAAAACGCACGTAAGGCACACATCGACATTTGGACGCAAAAAGATCACTTGTAGCCCTCCCCCATCCAACCACACAATGAGCATAACTACGAAGAGTTAGAGAGTCGTATTGTTGAGTGAGGGGGTTAAACCTACAACTACCCTTTCGTGACTACGAAGGTAGTCACCTAACCAAAGAACTAAAACAATTCTGTGAAAATTGTGGTTTTGTGTTTTCATTGTTTGACATTAAAACTTTTACCATGCGATAGCAGGCTCTACATGTAATGGATTCATATCCCCTTTGTTATTGGGTTTGTTTAAAAAAAACTAGAACGTTGGAGTCGCGGAAAATTTTGAGACATCGAACAAAACTCAGTGTATAGTAATTTATATGTAACGCCCGGCGCCTCCACATTACTAAGTTCTTGGCTTTTGGCCAAATCGCTAAACAAAGCCCCATGATTCATTTGAACGCCGATCTGGTACTTTATCAAACTCATCTTAAATTACAATATTTTTAATTAATCAAACGTCTAACATGAAACTACACTTTAATGATGCTTTAAAGTCATAAAAACATTGTTAACCTTAAAACTACGTAACTTTATTAATTATAAAATTTCAACAAATATTTTTAATTAGATGCATAGTTGATTAATAAAAGGAGAATTTCCTGATTAATTTTGACGTTATTTACTAACGAAAATATTGTGACACTTCATTTACTATTTAGTGAATAAATTGAATATTACTTAAGTAATTATTATACAATGTATTTTTGAAAACTTACCGTGCGAAGTTCTTTGATTTTAGCCCCAGCTTTACCAATAACGCATCCAGCTTGACTCTGATGAATCATCATACGTAGATCCAAATCGTCGTCGTTTTTGGCGCCGTTCTAAACTCGCAACAAACAAACAAATAATTAAATACAAACTAAACAAAAACAAATCAATTTTTGTCGCATTAATATAATAACTCTAGCATTAAAGTGTGATTCAGAAACAAAGTAATAAACCGCAAAAGGTGCAATCGACTCTGTAATCTGTGGTTGGAAAAATAAACCAAAGAAACGCTATAATGCAATTCAGCGGGAAATTGCGCCGCTCGCTCGTATAAGTGAAGTTTATTTTGAGCATAAATTCATAATACACTTATGTTGCCTTTAAAACCCACGCTCAATAAAACCTAACATCGCCAAACTCGTACGATGCACCAGCAAACTGTAGACAAAGCTACTAAGGTACTAAGAGCAAAAGGAGCCCAAGTCAAAATAAAGCGCACAAAAATCTTGTTTTACTCGACAGGAAATATTTACAGACTGTCTGGATATAACAAAAAGTAAAAGACGATGGTTTCCTGTACTTCCTGCGCTTGGGTGGAACTGCATAGAGCATCGTACTCAATATGTCAAGTAAGTCAACTCAAGTATCGACGGAACTGAATTGCATATAACGCGAAACAAAAAAAATAGAATCCAAACGACCAAAACTCACCTGTTCTAAGTTGGGAATGACATCGGTGATGATTTTGCAGATGGTTGGCACATCCGAAGATAACGTAAGCATCCTGTAAATATGTTTGGTTTAATTTATAACTCTAAGGGGTTGATTATTTATTTTTTTTAAATTTAATTATGCTCAGCGACAATAAATATAAAGAGTAAATATTTAATAACACAATAAATAATATTTCAACGTTCAAAATTTTAGGGGTGTAAATTAAAAACTAAAAAATTAAATATTGTGCTATTAATATTTGGGTCTGGGTCGATGACTTCAGTTTATGGGCATGCCTAGATTAAATATTATTAAAATTATAGTTTTAGGTGTATTGCAAATGGCTTTTTTTGTGGTAGTGGTGGTAGTCACTGACTGGGAGGGCTGGCCATCGATAAAATGACGAAACTTCTTTTCGGGCGACGCCTGGTGCAAAATGATAACAGGGTAGTAGTAGGCATGACATCAAGGATTTGCATCCAAAATTAGCACATCCAACACTATTTGAATACAATTTATAAATATACAAAGTGTTTGCGTAAATTTCTAAAAATAAAAAAAACGAATTTCAAAATTAGATTAATCATATTTATAAATTGCATTCTATATTGTCCTATTGATTAAAAAGTTAGTAAAGCTGGTCGTCCATGGGTCCTAAACATCCTCATCCTCAAGCACGCATCATCATCATCTCATCACAGGGAGGGGCGGTTTTATAACCGTATTAAACCTCTACCTAAGCAATGCAATTCAACAAATATGTATACAAAAAATTCAGTTGTTCAATGAGCTATGAAATAAAATATTAAATTAAAAGGGATTTTATCATTAATTGCCTAAGCTGGTTGCACTCGCATTAATTCGTCACAATCTTCACAAAAAAATTTCATAAATCAAACGATAACAAACAACACGCACACAAGCTTTTAATTGACGTGATCAACTCATTACTAGAATTTGGTTACAACATAGACTATTATTAAATTTAACAGCAAATGTGCCATTTTGTTAATTATAAGGTTAAATTTTAAGGCATGTTTAGATACATTTTTAGAAAATACAGAAGAAAGAAGTAGAAATAATTACACACATACACACACATAGAAATTAAATGGTGGAAGTTACAAATTGATTGAATAAATAATGTAATGTAAAAAAGATTTTGTCAGAGGGTAAGAATTGTAGCAGTTTTGTAGCGCAGTGCAACCAGGACCGGAGTGAGCACAACTAAATAGAGGTGAATTATTTTGTTTTTCGTTTACCGTTCTGGGCCCGGACAGTCAGGGACAGTAATCGAGGCTTTGTACTGTGGTGGTACCGATGGTATGCCAAGTCAAAATGTTGGTGGGCGGGCGGGCGGTCAGGTGGACGGGTGGCCGGGCCGAGGGGGCAGAAGAAATTTTACGTTAAGACACATTGCGACACAAAAGAGCGATAACAAATTCTCGCTGTAATCGTTAAACACATTGGGCACTTTTTTGTAAACGATTTTGTTTGTTTAACATTAAAAATATAATTTCGTCGTTAATATTGTTCTATTTTTGATAGTGTTCGTGTTTTTCAGCCACCCGAGAATAATTTGTTGTATCGTTAAAAAAATGAAATATAAAAAATGACATGACTTATTCATGATTATTATTCACTTTCGCTGCGTTGTGATGAGTCTCAAGGGAAACTAAATTATGCAGTACACGGAATCGTCCACGGGGTGAGCACACTCTCGCTAAATTCCTACTCTTTTATTTAAGCACCCTCTTCCGGTTCGTTTATTGATAAACATAAAAATGAAAAAAATAAAATAAAACAAGTAAAAGATCGCGCCGCTTGTCTTGTTGCAAAGTGCCTTGTGTGTTTCCGTTGTAGTATACTGACCTGACTCCTCAGCTTGGTAATGTTCTGGCCGCCTTTGCCAATAATGGAACCCGCGGCCTGGAACAGAACGAAATGTTACGTCATGGATGCGCATGCAAAAACAAGAAGACTTTACAACTTCAAAACGTTTTCGCGACTGTGTGTACGCGAACGTTCGTTCGTTGGCTGATGGCGTTCAGCGAGTTTGTAATTAAAAACTTTCGTGTTTTTTGTTTATAGAGTGTAACAAGTTTAACTTTTGCAATATAGAATTTCAAGCCGCCACATACTAACAGTGCGCCGGAGGGGGATGAAAATCTATTTGCCTCGGGATCAAATTCGCAATTTTCTTCACCAGACCGTAAAGCCTGAGGGGTGAAAATCGATTAGTTTACTTTATTACCTATTATTACATATTTGGGTGATAATATTTAAAATTTTATCTTTAATCCAATAAA